>JAVJGJ010020192.1:0-13048 GCA_035590215.1 Microhierax caerulescens
TGGGTGCTCTGAAGGAGTGGGTCCCTCCTGGGCTTCAGAGCTGGGAACCCTGCCTTGAGATCAGGGAGCTAGCCCTTGAACTTTCATACATCAAAATACAGTTTTATGCCCAATGTACCAGAATCTAAAATAGTTCGAGAAGCAATGCAAGAAGAGAGAATAGGAAACAAAGGGTACTTCATTCACCTTGTACAATGAAAACAAAAGTCACTTCCACCATAGTTTATAGTTACTGTCCAGTAAATTTGAGTTTGTCCTCTCCTAGCACAGAACAGCTTATATACACTGTAGCAATTTGTAAAAGCAATAAAAAAACTTCTCTCTGCATTTCAAACAATAATCACATTGGAAACATTTCTGTTGTTCTTCTTGGGTTTTGTAAATCAAGCTATTCTAAAGCTAAATTATGTGCCACATTTGCCTGAACACTATCCCTTTTATGTAATTTCCCTTATATGTGGCAGTTAAATAAAACAGTGATGTAAAATCCCAATGGAAAAATAAATCTAGGTAGAGCATTCATACTATCAACACATCAGCTCTGCAAAACTCTGTCTTGCTTCCCTGCACAAAATGACTATTTAAAGTATCTTTCCAGAGGTCTCCTGGGAGATTATCGTATTTTATTCTCTTTTTGGTGGGAAAAAAAGTCAAATTTTTTGAGAAACTATTAGAAGTCTCCTAGTGTAATACTTACATTTCAGTTCAGCATTATGCACCAGTTTCAGAGAGACTGAAACATAATTTATTTAATTTTACTTTCATCAGCAAGTAAAGGTCATCTATCCAAAGCCAGCTTTTCTGGATGCACACATTTCATTTGTTATAATTTTAAACAACACAGATGTGCAGTCAAATTCTAGTATCTGCCAATTGCACACAAGTTCTCTTATAGTAATCTTTTTCTTTCTGTTTAAATGCTTATACCATGGACACTGAATAAATGCTTCCTTGGCATTCAGACAAATTCAGACAAAGGAAGACTTCCTTTAAATGGTAAGGAATTTACTAAACATTTCATGAGTACCTCAAAACCTACATTTTCTGGTTACATTATTTGGAATATAGAAGAAGTATTCTGCACATGTAGTTACACCTCTCAAAATCCAATGTAACTCAGTTTTTTAAAACTACTCTTCCTCTGATCTTCAAACATAGATTTTCTCCTCATCTGTTGTTATCAATTACTAGTAACAGGTGTCATTGGGAGCTCACTAGGAACTAGACAAGCACACAAATAACTCAGATACACTAACTATGCTAATATACCATTAGGCATCAGGTAATATGTCAGGTTGTTTCTGTTCCTTTGGTGAACATACCAGGTCTTGGCATATTTTATTGCTGAGACTGCAAAAAAAGAATCAAGCATGGTTAATTATTCTTGTGACTTTGTTGCTGTAGTCATTATCTGTATTAGTGATCTGCTTTGAAGCCATGTTGCAATTCTGAAATGGATTCCCTGACTGCTCCCCTTCAATGGCCTGTGGTTCAGTTATTAAAGGGATTTAGGTATGCACAAACTATTTTTCTTCCCAAGAAGAAGTAGTCAGAAGCTTTCTTTCAAAACTTCTCTAGAACTTCAGGATATCCAGCTCCTGGGCTGGACCACCCTGTGGTCCTGTGGCATGAACCCAACCTGCATTCAGCAGCAGGGCTTCCAAAACAGCCAGAGCTCCTACAGCAGCCTGAAATGGTTCTCATGCTTTATAAAGGGCCATCCACTTTGAAACATGCTATGTATTGTTTCCTTTTCACTGCCAGCTGCCACCAGCAACTACGTCTTCAGGCTCTTTGACAGTCCTTCACCATAAAAGAAATAAAAACATGGACTCACCTCAAATATGTGCTCAGAAAGATTGACATAAGGTGGAAATTATTTACAGCTAGCATTTCAACCTCAGGTTTCTAATGAATATTTCTTAGCTTCTAACATTTTGAAAGAAACATTTTTTGTTCTATTTGTTTAAAGGAAGCAAAATGCATTCAGTTAATAGGTATATTACATATGGTATATATATCTATTACATAAGCACACATTAGCTGCCACCTGCTGATTATCCCATAATGAACACCCAAGACTGAGTTACGAAATCTCCTCCCGCCTTCATATATATTCAATGCCTCCCTTGTTCTGACTTGGCCAAACTTTCTCTAGTGGTAAATCAGTCTGCATGATAAATAAAGCTCTGCAAAAGAAACAGTCTCTATTGCTCAAGGTCCTGCAACAGGAGCCGGTCAGTAAGAGACTGATACTACACAGAAGCTGAGTTTTGCTGAAGATACATTTTCCCAGCTAGGTGGTTAGAATTAGCAATGCTAATTACTAATTTGCTAAGGAAGCAAATTGGATATGTACACTCAGGTCATCCTCCTCTCATTCTCACATGCAGAACGGAGCAAAACAACCATCTAAGTATAGAATTGTCTAAACAGAATAAATTCCCACATATTCTACTTACATTTCTATCTTCCCATTTGGCATCATAGAGCATAATTTCAGAACAATAAATAACAAAAACAGATGCTAAGGTGTTGGGCATGACATAGGAACCTGAACAGAATAACTTAGAAAATAAACAGAACATATGTGGAGAAAATCTTTGAAAGAGTTTATTCTAAAGTAACCTTAGAATATATTATTGGTTTTTTTTTTTAAAAAAAAACACACATAAACTTTAGGCCTCTGTACTGGCAGTTAAAATTAATCCACTAGAAATTGCTGGTTGAAAACAATTATCATATTTGTCATATTCATGACTCAAAACCTAAAAGCACAGAAAACTTGAAAGAAACATACTGGTAATAAAAATGAAGTTGATAATCATTGCTGACACTGAAAATGCAAAAAGGGGCAGAATACAAATGAAAAATAAATTGGATTTTAAGAATCCTTTATCTTTAAAGCTTTCTATTCATATCAACTATGTCAATAAACATGCTCACTTGCTTATTAGGACAGATACTTGGGTAAATCTATGCCATTCCTCCATGAGAGATCTTCTCAGCATCCTAGTCTGAATGACTGCCTTCTCTTCCTTGCCAGAGTGTTTCCAAAAGTCTAAAGGCAGTTTTCCCATCTCCAGAAATTTACACAGAGGTCTCATGCACCTCATGCTGCAAATAATCTTCAGGACTGCAGGATTCAGCCTGCTGTTTTGCTTCTTGCTGAAGGAACTGCTTGAGAGCAATGCCTTCTTTCATGTTGTCCCTAATAGAAGGGTTAAGTTATATGAGAAAGGAAAAGATTTTGTTTCTCATATAACAATATTCCCCATCTCCACATTCTGCATCCTCTTCCCACTCACCCCTGCACAGCTCAGTGCCTCAGTGAATTCAATGCTCTGTTTCTCTCCCTCCTATTTGCCAGTATGGCAGTAGTAGTCTTTGCATTGCCTTCTGCACCTGCCGGCTGTCACATTGCAAAGCTGCTGCACACCCCATTACGACCAATGCCTCTGTGGGCAGTAGTTCCCTATATATCCATAAGCATGTATGTGCCTGTGTGTATGCTGCATACACACAGATGGATGTAAGGGGTATGGATACAAGGAAATACAGAGCAGAATTCATATGACACATTTCAGGGAAACTGAGGAATTAAGTGTGCTTTAAATACCACAGAAGTTACATGTGTGTATATATACATATATATATATATATATATATATATATATATATATATATAAGAGTATATATTTATATTTATAAAATATTGCAGATGTGAAAACTGAGACACTTTTAACAGGCGATTACATCTTTCCTGAGGTTACAGATGGTGTGTGCCTGTGATTATGTGTGTATATGGGGAAGAGTGTTTATTATTTGTAACTGGTTCCAGCATTTAGATTCCCTGAGACCTGACTTACATCTGTCTTTCTGTCTCCTGAGTTACCTTAGGTTTTTAATTTCTAAGTTAGCATTAATCACAAAGGAATAGCTTTTGAGCTCTATCTCTCTTCTTACATATCTGCAATCAACTGAAACAACAGAACCCTAACCGTACTGAAATTAATAGGTTTTACAGTGTTTCTGTAAGCAAGATTTCACCTCTGATACTTCCTGGCTTTCAGCAAACCCAATTTTGCTAACAGTTTCAAATACACCTCTGAAAAAGGGTTGTGGTTTTTTCTTATTGTACAGATCAGGAGCTCATTGACTGCAATCTCATTAAATCTTCCATTCCCCTTTACTGACTTACTACAATCAAGATTATGATGTATTGTCAGAGATTTGAAAGAAAAATACATGCCAAAGCTATCTGATCTGAATAGACTAGTTTCTGGTAACATTTCTTTGAGTGAAAATATTCTTCCGGAAGATTCGACTCTTTTTATGGAAGTTGAAGTCATCATGGACAAAAAGCTGTTAAAATCTTTGTGATCCTGTGAAAATCACTTTCTCTTTTTGGGACTTGATTTCCACCCCCCCTTTACTCCGCATAAAGCAGTTTCAGGAATAATCTTCTGACTCTGCAGTGATCCATTAAAGCTTCACTAATGCTTCTGCAAATCCAAAAGATTCTTTAAGGAAAGGCAGTTCAGAAGTGGAAACATTGTTATTACTAGAGCAGCATTTTCTTTTCATTGTAGGGTACTTTTAATTTGCAGATTTAAAAGTATTTTGGTAAAGGAAGGGAAAAGGTCATTAGTCTCATGCTATAGGTGTCTATGAGATAGGAAGTGATTAACACGGAAATTAACACAGATTAAGTTCCACTCAACTAAACTCAGGTAAAACTGACAGGAGAACCAGGAGGTCCTCCTGCTGCTTTGTTCTCTGCCCCATATGTGAGATTTGCGCGGGCACCAGCAGGCTCTAATTGCCCTGGCAAAGTGGTGCTGTCCTTCATCAGAGCAAGATGCTGGTCACCAAGATCAAGATTTCTTATCATCATTATTACTGTTACTGTTGGGTTTGATTTCGTGCCCTTCATGAGAACTTATGAATTATATATATTCTAGCAGAAAATCCATTTAATTTGGCTGGGAGGGAGACTTTGTGGTATTTTAATCTCGGTTTTGTGTGGCATCTGACCACATTTGATCATGCAGACCACAGGCCACGCTCAAAGGCCAGCTTGTGTGCCAAGCATAAGCATGTCTGGCTGGTAGCTCAAAAGCCTCCTTAGGGTGCCTAGACCACCTGCCTAATGCAGGGAATTAGTCCGGCACCTAAGGGTGGAGGCTCACAGCACAGGCAGTGGAAGAGGCTGCCCAGTGCAGGACTGGGATTGTCTTCCTCCATCCCTCGCCTAGGCCCATGGGTGCTCTGAAGGAGTGGGTCCCTCCTGGGCTTCAGAGCTGGGAACCCTGCCTTGAGATCAGGGAGCTAGCCCTTTTCTTTGATAAATAAATTAGGGAATTGCACCTTTTGAAACACAGCCAGAGGAGGATTCACTCAAATTACAGACAGGTTTTTGTAATCTTTCTGACAAAGGAGCTTCAAACCACCTTTGCCACCTTCTCTTTATAGGCTGTAAACTGCACAGGGAAGGATGCTGACTCCACCTTCTCCTGCTGCAGATGTGCCCCCGGGCATAAATAATTACAGAGTCAATAGGCAAGAGACAGAAAGAGGTCAAGGGAAAATAGTAGTTCTTGGTTAGTGGCTAGGGCACCAGTGAGGAGGGAAGGATTATTGTCTCTAATTCTGAAGCTCTTTAGACGTTTTAAATTTGACAGTCATTGTGACCTAGGAGCTAGGAAATCCTTAAGGAAAGTGAAATACCTAGGTCTGAATCACTTCAGGCTGAAGTATATATAGGTATGACCTATATATAATAGGTCATACCTTCAACTGCTGTATAAAGGGGCTTCAACCTATGCCTGTTTCTTTGAAAATTAGACAAACAAAAAGTATTCCTACCATTGCATATATGATGGAGTCTGCTTTTGTAGGTACATCTACATCCTTAAGGCTGAGAGGTGGGCTAATAGCTAGTTTATCGATTCTGAATGGCCTTTCCCTGTGAAGAATGAGCCCCTTCTGGGGATGTGCTGGCGCCAGGCTGCTAAGCACACAGGAGCCTGAAAGGCAGAGGGCCAGGGAGAGTTTAAACATGACCAGCATTAAGAAACAAATGAAAAGAGGTTTTCAGGGTTGCAGTTTTGGAGCCAGATGCCAGCATTTCCCCTGGTCCCTACTAGTAGTGCCTGTTCCTGGTTTCCATCTCCTTAGGACTTGGTTTAGGCTAATTAACTAGAGTTTTAGTCCCTCTTATCATTCTTGTCATCAAATTAGTCCTACCCACACTTGCTAAACTGTGTTAACTGCAGGGATTCACAGACTGCAAAAGTAGCTGCCTGACATTATTTTTCTTTACACTGAAGTCCATAAAGCAGAGGAATACAGAATTAAAGAGTGCTGTTGACCTTATATATAGCTCATTTTTTTTGTTACCCTTTTCCAATTTATTTCTCTTGCTCTCTCTCTCTTTCTCCTTGTCTTTTCTCCTAGCTATCTCTGCTGACTTTGCTTAGACAGTTACTTCCTAAGTAAGATGGCTATATAGTCTTCCTCATTTAGTAGGAACAAATTAAAACTATTTCTTTTCCCTTTTTAAATACCTGGGTTTAGGATATACACTAGGGTTGTACCAGAGAAAGACTATGGGCTGCAAACCTTAAGATGGGAATAGAATTGCTTGGCAAATTTTATTTCCAAGATATAGTAAATTGTTACTGGAGTGGTAAAAATGTTATTAATTCATTATGGAACTTTTGCTCTGTTTTAAGTAGAATAATGTATGGCAATAAAATCTAGTAACTGAACATCAGAATGAACTGCTTTAACTTACACTTCAAATATTTACCTTCTCTTTTTAACAAGCATAAAATGGAAGACAATAAGCTAAGAAATAATGACTAGCTTGAGTCTCTTAAAATTAAGTACAATCTTTGCACTAGCTACTGATCTGCTTTATACAAGGTACTGTCAACAGCCTGTGGAGAACATTCTTCATTCCTGCATTCTAACCTTGACTTGCTCTCAGAAGCATAGGTGGCATATGTTAGCCAGGACAATAATTAGTAACAAGAAAACATCACCTTAGAACATGTAGGTGTTTGTAACTACTGGAGGATTTTTTCAGATTATTGCTCCTTCAATCCATTCCTTTTATGTATTTCTTGACTGAAGGATTTCTTATTTTTCTTTTCTACAGAAAAAGTCTTTTCAGTGACTTTTTGTTAAGCTTTGTATTTCTCAGCTTGTTATACTAGTAGTTCCAGCTCTCTGCTCTTCCTTTTGTTATGCACACAAAGAGACACTCCAAGAAATTAAACACTGGTTTCTCTCAACTGTAATGTTGTTTTCTCAGAGGAATGTGCAGCTGGAGAGTTTTAGGGATTGTTACTTTTGCTAGTTTTACAATATATACTATCTAAAATATATATTCTGTTTTAAATATGCTTTCATTCTTGCTATTTAATGTTTTAGGGTTTGAAGGATTATGTTTTTGTTTCTGTTTGTGTATACGTTTAAACTTCTTACAATATTATTAGGAATTATTATGGATTTACTTTTTATGGATCTTGCTCTTTCTGTGCATGAGTAAGAAGTCTTTTGGACTGGACTCTTAGAATTCTTCTGTTCTTGTTTTCAGTATCCAAACTTGGCTAATCTTTATAGTGACTTATTAGGTTTTTTGTTCCAACAAGACAAAACACTTCATTTGTCTTGTTTTATAATCACCTTCTATCTTATACCTACCATCCTCTTCCTTGAAAATGTTTAGTACTACCAACACAAGTCATCTTGAAAACATAGCTGTTGGTGCACAATGGGAAAATGAGTGGTGTTATTCTTCTATTTTTCCAGTTGTCCAGGAATTTTTTGCTGAAGTCCTTACACTTACAAGTGCTCTACATTACATCACTTAAATTGCACTTTTCCCAGACAGAATATAAGCAGCCACCATTTTTGGCACTCAGTACCTTATATGAAGGATTTGTATTCTCTATACACAGACTCTAACCTGAAGCTTTGAGTCACTGATGCTTTTTTATGAAAGTTAGAGCAGCGAGGAACTCTGCTCAAGTCATTTATACAACTAGCAGAACCTGGATAAGGACTCTTGGCCATCATGAGTCCTGTTGACCAACACTTCCTTACTTCTTTCTTCAGAATAGTCAAGACATCCAATTCCGTTGGCTGGATTTCTAAAACAAATATGCATCCTTCCACCCTATGAGAGGAAGAAAAAAAAAATGTGATTTGCAAAGAATATGGATATATTTCAAAATAATAGGCCTATAAATCATCACCTCTCTTCTCCACTTTCCTTCTGACTGTATTAGTAAATGCCATTCTCCCTTTCAGCCATACTGTAGTATCCATAGCACTTAAGACTTTGCAAATTCAAGCAAGAACATTGACCTACATCCTAAAAAAGAACCAGTTACAACAGCACAGATCCCAAACCCAGAGGTATATTGAGTTTCTTAAAGAAGAAGGTGCTAGACAGGCAGAGAAAAGTAATGTTAAGTACAGATTAGATTATAAGGACTTTATGGTATTTTTCAGAGGCCTCTCAGTCTTTCTAAGCTACAGATCTATCTCAGGAGTTATGCTGCCACTGGCAGAATCCTCCAGATCTAGTTAGTTGTATCTGCAAAAAAAGCAGCATTAAGTCCCAATTAAAATTTCTGAGCTTGCCTATGCAGCAAGATTCAGCAGTGTAACTACTGCACACAGCCTCTTCATATCTACACAAACAGCTGGTGCTTAGGGCTGCAAAAGTCTTGCTTTGCCACAGAAGTAATGTCCCCTACAGTAAGTGTTCGCTATTATAAGCAGGCAGCCTGATTCTGATTTGTCTGCTTTGCATGCATAGGTGTTTTTCCATTGTACAGGGAACTATATAATAGGAAATAAGCCAGAAGCAACTGTGATTCTGGGATGTGATGTTTAGCACACATGCACAGGAAAGACTCTGATTCTTCTGCCGCTTTGTGTTCCATCTCTGTTTGGTTTAGCTCACACCATTTTCACATCTACTGTGGGTTAACTAGGGTTTTCTGGCGGGCTGGTGGCCATCACAAATACATAGCTTGTGCAGGTAATGTTATTCATATTTCAGCTGGTCAGCTGCAGTTTTATAAACCAGCCACAAAGCTACTGAAGAGCTCTTTCTGCAGTTCTGGAAGAATCAGAGAGAACAGAAGTTTGCTGTCCCCAAACCACATGGAAAGAAGGGAGAAAGAGACTACCTGTTTCTGGAGCAGCTTTTCTTTGATCAGCTTCATTTGGTGCAGAGCCTTTTCAGGGCTTTTGAAAGAAGTGTGGACTGGCTTGTGCTGCATAGCTAGGATGAACTTTATCTTCAGGAATATAAAAAGCACTTTCCTGGCAAGGCAGATAAAGTTTGCAACTAAGCTACGGTGGTGAAGAACTCCCTTTCCTGTAGCTAGCACAGTATGGAAAGCCACCACTATTGGTCATAACCTAGCTGTGATGTGGACAAGCCAAAGTGGACATTAAGGTAAAAAAGGTCCTGTCTCTGTATGTTGCCAAGGCTGGCAATGCTGCTGAGGTTTCTGATAGCTTTGCATGCACCTATTTCCCATTTGTGCCAGGGAGGGAATGGAGAGTAGTCATGTTCCCTCTGAGACAAACCTAAAAGCTCAGAATTAGAAAGCAACACAGCTGCAGTGTGAAGTGGGGTGTCCTGACATTAACACCAGATTGTCTAGAAAAGTTCCACGCTGATAGGAGATATATATATATATATAATTTCATATGTGGCAGTGGGGGTAAAGTTAGGGTCATTCCAGTATGGACAGCAGTGCTGAAGCCGTTTCCCTCTGTTATTCTGAAAGACTCTGTCTCCCCAGCTGATGCTTTTTGCTGCACAGTTGGATTGCAGAACGGAACCACTGAGCTGTTGCTTAAGCAGCTGGAGAGTGACAGTGTGTGACTGCCATGGGGAGAAAGACAGGATAGATGACAATCACAGGGGAAGGCTGTGGGGCTGCTGAGCCATAGCAGCATGCTGTGTGTTGCACAGCAGTTGGGAGAAGGGAGCTGAGAATAGGGTTTTCCTCAGCAGGGCCTGAGGGGACAAAATTCAGAGATTCTCAAAAAAGCAGCAGTACCTCAGCTAGCAACTGACAGGGAGCTTTACGTTTAGCCTTCCAAAATAGGGATGTTGTTGTTGTTGTCCATCCAGTTTTTCTGTTTCCTTCACATTTTCACTGTGTATAGTATGGTTATTTCATAGTTTGCAAGACAAGTTTCAAGATGGTGGATTTTTTACTCATTTATTCGGCAATTCTTTGCAGGTTTAGACTGCTAGCTCATGTTTTTATTAGATGCATTTTACAATAATCTGTGTTTAATATTATCACTGAGCACCTGTGATAAAGCATGGAAGGAATCGAATGAAACCATCTAGCCCAGCCCCCAAACCTGGGGGCAAAATCTCTTGTTTCTTAGTAGTGTTTGCCTAACTTGTTCTTAACAAGCCTATCCAGAGATGGGTTCAGCACCATCCCTAAGCCATCTCTTAATGGCTACCTGTGCTCAGGTTTATCTTGGGTAATTTTTCTAAAACTGTTCAAAATAAAAATTAGCACTGTTGAATAAAACGATTCTATACTGTTCTCAAAGTGCAAATACACAAAACTGGAATCTGAGGAACTGAACAAATAACCCAAAAGCAATGAAGATGGAGTGGGGAAGAAAAAGAATGTTGCAAACAATGCAATAAAAATACACAGTCTGAGATTAGCAGCTCATTCAGCTTTCAGCCTTTAGCTGTATGCAGCTTTGTTGGGCCTTTCATACTGGGCTGCTTTCAGAAATCCGTGTTACAGGTGTGGAAAGGCATGGAAGCAAGTCCATGTTTGGATAGTGGAGGGGGGAGGGGGGAAATCCACCATTCCAGTTGACTCAGAGTAGGCATAACTGGGAGTGGTCAGAGTTAATTCCAATTAAAAGAACCATTCTTCAGTCTCAGAATGCTGAAGCAAAAGCAGTCTGGGGCAGGTCCACACAGCAGTGTCTTGGAGATAAGAAGTCACACTCAGGCTATCCTGAGGCAATCAGTTTTCTTTTAATGCTGCAGGTGAGAAAAGCTCCAGCTAATTGGAAGTGTGGTCTAAGAAAACACAGCTCTTAACATAAATGCAGATACACCGGTGGAGGCTGGTGAAACATACCAGAAGACAAGGACAGCAATCACAAATGAGCCTTCTTTCTAACAGCAACAAGTGTTTGCTTGTAATTCCTGTCAGTTCCTACTGCATTTGACTTTTCCTTTCAAGTCCTTTTAATAACCCTATTATATATCTACCTAGCTAGCCGTCTGCTTCTAAATGGGTCTACCTCTGACACCTGTCAGAGGTTTGCCTCCCTGTCCTTCTGCTCCTCAATCTTAGTAAGTCCTCTGTGCCAGAAAAGCCCAGTCTGATCCCAGGAGTGATCCTCAATAACTATCTTGAGATTGTTAAGTATTTTGTCTTGAGTCATCCTGAGACAAAGTGACAATGAAGATAAGAGTTAGCCCTGAACACTTGAGAATTGTAAGATGATAGAAGTAACATATAATTTTTTTTTTTTTATGTGTTCCTGATTTCAAAAAACTTTGCTCCAGCTTAGTTTTCCTTTGTCCTTTTCCTTTGGAAAATCGCAGGATTAGACTAGTAATGAAAGTTATACCTCTGCAAGTAGTAATATATTTTGGGCTACTGGCAAAACCTTCAGGGTATACCAGAGAAACCGATGTAAAAAATACACCAGGGAAACAGGCATTGATATTATTGACCAAAAAGGTTACATATTCTCCCTCCTGAATATTACATAAACAGAAAAAAACATCTCTATACCTTCTGGAATGACTGACAAGTCACAGTTGTAATGAAGCCATGATGAAACTGTTTCCATAAAATTCCATTTTATGTCTTAGTGGACCTGATGCATTCACTAAACAGATACATTTTTGCAAGCCTTGCCTGGTGTACTTGGGGTTAACGTTGCTGGTACCCTGTTACTGTCTTCTTGTTTGCACTGCTACTAAATGGAATTGCTTGCTAATGGAATGCCAAGTTTTGCACTTAAAAAGGAGCCTTGCTAAGTTTTGAACAGACAAAAATAGTCCTGTACTGATGAAATACTGTATTTTCAACTTGGAAAAAAATAAAATACTTGCTATGCCACACTTTGAAATGTACTTTATAATAAAACTATCAAAAGCACCTAATTCTTCCAGTTGGCAAAAGGTTCAGTAAACACATTTCTTTGACAAAGTTTTCTTTTCAGAATCTGGCATGACAGAGATTGATGGGGGATGGGATCTGCAAAAAGGAAATTTGTGATTCTGTGGTGAAAGGAAAACCATGAAAGAGGAAGGGTGAACTAAGGTTACTTGGCTGGATGTCTTGTAACAAACATCTCGTTAGCGTCACCTATATTACAGCAGGAGATCGATGGTTATCTTGGGCACAGAAGAGAAGAAGGAAATTAATAAATATAGAAAAGACTCCACATTTTGGAGAATACTGCGAAAAAATACTCCATGAATTCTAGTAGACAAACAAAAAACCACAATGTATACTTCCTAGCAGTACAGACAAGGTCCTTCTCAAGAAAATAGTATTTGTCAAGTGCTTACCACACACCTTCACTATACTGCTGCCTGACTGTGTACAGGACAGTCCCAAAAGCCATGAAGGCAGAGTTTGCTGGTCCATTCTATAGGTTACCCAGTCTGCTTTATGAAGCACAGAAGTTATTGCATCTGAGATTAGCACTTCATCCTGAAAAATTACAGCTATTCCCAGTGCACATTTTAAGAATTATTACTGGAGTCAGCACAAAATGGAATAGAAAGATAGAATTCCATGACAAAAACCTACCCAGCCTCTTGGTGTATAGGCATGTGGTATTTTTAGGAGTTCTAGGAGTATATTTTAGGAGTTTTAGGAGTATTTTAGGAGGTATTTTGGGTGTTCTGCTTCCTTGAAAGCCTCTCATTCCAGGTTTTAATAGGTCTTGCTTTTACAACCCTTTTCCACCATCCCATTAGCAGTAGCTTCAAAGTAAAGCA
>JAVJGJ010020193.1:0-13028 GCA_035590215.1 Microhierax caerulescens
CTAATATAACATGTTCCTTATAAATAATAAAAAATACACATTTCCCTGCTAATGCAGTGCAACTTGCTAAGAACTCTCTGGAAACTTGATTTATTTGTTAAAGATTTAAATCAAAGGGGTTTATGTGGAAAATAACACAGAAAAGATAACACCATGTCCTGAACAAGTTGAATTAAAAATACATAGAAATGCAGTGGTCATGCCAATAAAATCCCCTGCCCTAACTTTGATATCACTGCTGTTTTACCAAGGCATCTTTCTGCACAAGACTGCAGCTCGTATATGCCATCCCTCAGCTGGCTTTTAACTAAACAGCTTTACCATTGAGAGCGACTCATTACCAGCATTGGGAGATTCAGCATATGCTGCAAAGCCCTTTCAAAAACTTTTTTAAAGAACTACAGCTACAGACTTCTAAATGTGAGCAGCGTTTGCACCTTTAGAGTGCAACCAAGAAACGGTGAAGAGAGCAATTTAAAAGAAAACCTCTAAAACAGTGTAAGACTCGGGACTTCAAAATCAAGTGTACAGTTGCCCAGTGAGAGTAGATAGAAGATCAAATAGGGATGGGAAGGAAAAAGACCGATGAACATCCTCCATAGGAACTTTACCCACAAACCAAAGATGGAAATACAAGCCTTAGTTCAAGGACTACATAAATTAGGACTATGGACAATGCAAAGGAAATGTATGTACAGATTCTAAGGATGAGACAAAATTGGCAGTCTAAAAATAAAGTGGCTGGATCCCCACTGTAGGCAATACAGAGAGTTAGACAACCACAAAGAACTTGTCACACTAATCCTGAACTCATTAGTACCTTCCTAAAATGACTACAAAATATTTTTGTGACTATTCAAAATATTTTAGTATTTTAACCATATTTTAAAGTATAAATTCAAGGCCTCGAGAAGATTTGTGGGTGGAGAGCCTGAAAGGAGACATCCCGATTCAGAAGTTGTGTCACCTTTGACAATTTAAAAGGAACCTGCATTTGAATTTCCTTATAACATAATATCACAATTACTATTTAACCTGAGATTTTTTTTTTTCTCTAGACAGCATGATTAAACATGGTCCTTGAAAATTAAGTAACTTGACATTTTTCAATGGGTATGGCTTTTATTGGAAAGTTCTAAGTGATACATTTTTGCAGAATTTCATACCTATAACACAAAAATTTAAGAAACTTAAAATTATTGTGGAAATGCAAGAATCTTACCTGATTAGCAGGACATTTTTCAACATGAGCAACAATAATTTCTGCTGGTAACGTGACTAAAATGTAGGAAGCCTTATTACAGAGGGTGATGTTGTTTCCATCAAATGTAATAACACTCAGTTCAGACAGTACAGAACATTGACCTAAAAAAGAACTTTCATTAAATTAGGTTACCACAGAACTGAATACTGGGCATTAATAAAAACTTGCAGTTTTAGCAATATTTGCTTTCATACATACATTCATTTATACATTGATGACCTCGTTCTGTGGACAGCTTACTGAGCTGTAAGCAGAAGCAAGTATCTTACATTACTCAGTGGAAATACTTTAACCTGCTGCTATGTGCCCAGTGTAGGAGGGAAAGCTTAAATTGGTGAAAATTTTCACTTAGTCAGTGTTTTGCAGGGAAGATCAATGAATCCGTACATTGAGATAAAATATATGCATTGAAATAGGCATATTTTTGAGATACTGATAGTGAGAGACCAATCTGTCTTATCTTGAGACAAATATTTAAAAGTGAGATATTGGTGTCAATGATACAAAGTTTTTAAGCTGACTGCTTTTGGCCCTTTTTCTCCCTTTGCAGACAGTCACCTGCCAATTCCTGCAGTTTCCAAGTGTGAGTAAAAACTGTAGTTAGAGCTAACTGAAATTTGGGGCTTCTGTCTTTCAGAAAATGCCAGTATTTAATTTTTCTTCACAAAATGTTGAAATCTCAACATTTCTACAATAGAAATTCTGAAGAGTCTCAGCTGGAAAATGTTGGTGTTTGTGTTGCAGATTTCATTTCAATGTTTTTATTAAAAATAAAATATTTTTACTCTCTTTAATGTTAATTCAAAATACCAAAGTATTCAGTATATTTCATTGTTTTGTTGATAAACAGGTCTTTTAAATTCTTTCCAGTATTCAACCTCACAGTCCCACTGTAATAAACCCTTAATTTGTTACTTGAAATTTACAGATCAAGGCTCTAGGTTGTATTTAAAAATAAAAGAGTGACTTACAGGGACATTCCCATTCTGGGCAACAACTATCACTGTTAACTTGAACTGGCATTCCTCAAAATCCACAGTCTGGCTTCTGGCACATCTTTAGGGCAGTTCCTTGAAAGGTTGTATAACATCCAACCCATATTAACACACACATATTGGCTACATTTGTTGACAGGTTCAAGGTATCTTGGCTATCATATACAAAAAAAACAACCAGAATCAACTTTACATTTATTTCCCTTATGAAGTCCAAGCAATTACATGTTCATCACCCTGCTCTGAAACAGAATGACCAAATCTATGTGACCTCTCATCAGTTATTTTGAAACCAATTGCTTTTATGTGGTTGTAACAGGTGACAGTGACATCCGTTCACCCACAACCTTCCTGTTCCATCTAGCTTTGGTGGAATACCCTATGCACAACATTACGCATTGAGGCCACATGTTACATTCAGTAATAATCTGAACCATTTTAAGAAATACAGAATCATCCATTATCTTAAACACAATGACAAAGAAACAAATGGAAAAAAAGGAAGATTGGGTGAGATTATGCAGAAATCCAGAAATTCCATGGACTATGGCTCTTTCTGCACCTCAAATATATTTCACTATCTAGAATCAGCACATAGCTTTAAAAGGTGTTTTTTTGCAGAGCAATACATCCAAGTTGAAAAATGTACCATGGCAGTGTAAGCGCAGTGATACAGCAATCCTCTAAGAATAACTGAGTATTTAAAAATATACAAAGAAACAGAAAAACAGTAGATATTTAAAATCTCTGGTATTACACGCATAGCATAACAGAATGTATGGAAACCAATACATATATTAAGACACAGAGGCAAGTAAAACTGATCATACCACACATTCAGAAGATGTAGAGATCAGTGCATGCATCATTGTATCACAGAAAGCCTTGTCAGCTACAGCTGTCCTTCTTTCTGTGCTTACTCGAGAAGTCTGTGTTTCCGCAGTCTCTGAAGGGGAAGGTAGAACCATTCTGCCACCAGCATGAGATAAATCTGTTACAGTCCTGGTCTGCAGTTCTGTAGGCTCTGATAAACTGAAATAAGGTTTAATGGTATTCTGTGTTGGGATTTTGGACCAATCTGATGCTGTTAGGTCTGGGACTCCAGAAAGAGATTTTTTACCAAGGTGGTATTTCTTGAAAAAGCTGCACTCTGAACCGCAGTTACTGTCAAATAAGGCAAGGAAGACTTCTCAGCTGTGGTTGACTTTCTCTTGGTATCATTTCTCTCCTCATGTGAAGTCTGACCACTTTGAAAAATATCCAAAGTTCTTTCAATTGAGGTTGCATATTTAACTTCTGAAGCTGTACATGAGGTATTCTCCATCTGTGACAAGGGACTTGTAGTACCAGTTGTTTTCATGATCATAATTTTCGAGTTTCTTTGGCACTCTGTGAAGCTTGAGTCACTGCAGATGTAAATAAAGATTTGTGTGACACATGCCCAGGTGTTTCTATGGTGGTAGAAACTGAAGCTGAAGCCATATAAAACTCCAAATCAGCAACAAAAGAATCGGTAGTTTTTGTAGTAATCCTAGAGGCTACAGTAGTGGCAGAAGCAACTAGTAAACTGGCTGAAGAGCTAGGCGGTATTTTTGCAATAATATAAGGTGCTTTTAAGGAGGTAGTGTTCACTGTTGTGTTCGTGATCAGTGGTGTAGTGGATTCAGAGATGATTCCAGCTGATATGGCTGATACCGTTCCATCTTCTTCTGAAGAACTTATCAAAGAACTCTGTTTTCCTAGAGAAACAGTAGAGATATGAGTGGTCCTAGGAGGAAGTGGAGACACAGAGACCCTACTGCACTGGCTTTCTAAAGTGGCTTCAGGAGGTGTAGGCATTAGTAAAGAGGGCATTATAGTAGGCATCTTTCGTTCTGCTGAAAGGCTCATAGAAGGGTTTAAAGTGAATGTAGGAAAATGTATAAAGAAGTTGGAAAGTCTGTAACTGGACTTTTTGAAGTTCCTTGTTTATCTAGAGATTAAACTGATGTTTGGGTAGCAGTTATATTTTGTGTTAATGATGGTATCCTACTGACTATAGGAATCAATGAAGAACTTGTAATATGTCACGTAAGATGATACTGATGTTGATAATGAGATTCTAAATAAAGATGACAACTGTGTAAGAGAAGGATCTTTGGGAAGGAAAGTGCCTGAACTTTGTGCCACAGAGTCAGTTTTTAATTCCGTTTGTGAACTGCTTGGGTACTCTAATTTCTGAAGTGGTTATTAATGTGGCATTTAGAGGTAATGGCAATGTCCTGAGGGGGAAGACTGTAGCCATAATGGATTTCCTTGGCTTCTTAGAAATGGTTGACAATGAAACGGAATCAGTGTGCATTATGTGTTTATTTTCTGTTGAAGCTTTCCTTGATACAGACATATCAGAGAGTGTTGGATTGACTAGAAGAGTGGAAGCAGCAGAAAGTACTTTTTTGGAGGCAACAGTGACATCTGCCATAGCTTTGGGCTTCAGGGAGGTAGTCAGAGAATGCGCTGGTATAGATACTGTGCATGTTACAGAAGGACTCAGAGAAGTGTTTATAGGGATTTGGGAAGCAGCTTGAGGTGGAGATAAACTCCCTATGGGCAGAGCAGCAGAAACACTGCCTGTTACTAATGGAGATGTCTGCTTGGGAAGAGTCGCTGGAACTTCTACTGAAGATAAAAATGGCTTTGGAGAAAAACTAGCTAAAGAACTTGCATTTAACGGTATCAGAGAAGTTTTAGACAAGAGTTATGCTGTTTCAAAATATGAAATTGTGATTAATTGAGGAAAACTTGTCTCCAAGCTTGCAAATCTAGTAGTCATAGGAATATGAGGAGCAGTTGAAGTCAGTGCAGGAAAGGGTGTTGGGCAAACTGCAGTTTGACCAATGCCAGACCTAGTTCTAGCAGACAAACTAGGTATAGGAGAAGTAGATGTGCTTAGTGTCAACTGTGAACCTAGGAGAAATACAAGTCTTGTGACAGCTGCTCTGCCAGCCAGCAAAGCAGGCAAAGACACTTCAGAGGATACTGCTGCTCCCTTAGAATGACGTACTGAAGGACTCCTCCTCTTCCCAATCCCTGCGGTCAGCTCAGAAGTAACAAAAGATGGCTTGGAGGTTAAAATCATTAATGCTGAGTTAGGGGGAACAGTTCCTAACTGAGTGGTTAACGTTTTGAGTGGAAATAGACCTGCCACTAGGGACGTGGGTGTTAATAATGCAGAACGTGTTGGAATAGGACTTCCACAAAGCACAGTTCTTGGAGTTGCTATTGTAATGGGTAAACTTACAGATGCAGTAGAACTGACAGTATGTGATGTGACTGCTGGTGCTCAAAGAGCAGTTGGAAAATCTGTTGGAGATGAGTTTGGAAAGGACTGTAGGGCTGGCTGTGCTGTGAAGTACATCAGAAGGCTCCACTGTACTTGGTAATGAAAATGTTGAATAGGCAGCAGCATTAGATGCTTCCAATGAATAAAAGTCTGTAATGGCCTCTGCGGTTATGTTCATTCCCCTTAAAGTTGTGTTTGCCTTCATGGTTATTTTGTCTGTCACACCGGTAGGAGTGGACTCGGTCCCTGAAGTAACAAATAAAGGAGGTGTCTAAGGAAATCTCTCCATAGTAGCACCCGTGTGAGAGACTAACAATGAAGGTTTTGTTCCGGTTGCTGATTCTGTGGGTGTCACAGGTATGCCTGAAAGGAAAAATGCATGTTTCACTGTCTTTTATGGATTATTGGTAAAGCAAAATAGCAGTATCTATCTCTGCTCAAAAGCCACTGAAATATTAGAAAATCAGAGCATCATTTTGCTGAGAAGATAACTTGCCAGTGGTTTTAGGTTCACCTGAGGACTCTGAGGAACTCAACTGACTCAAGAAGTTTTCTAATTTTCTTTGCAAATGAAGTAGCTGATTTTTTATTATTACTGAAGGCCTTGATGTTGCAGAGCAGTTTTGAAACAACATGAGTATTCCATGGAAAATCTAGCAAATCCAAAATTGTAAAATATTTGGAATAAATATATTTTTGGAAGGTAGTACACTATATGAGATAACTTTGTACTAGCAAATATCAAGCAGGATGTATTTAATTCAAAACTTGTAAAGTAAAATAAGAGACAGGATTAAAATGTAATTGCTATGTTAAAAGAATATTATATCCCCAAAATAAGCAAATTATATGCTAACTTCACACATCAAAAACTACCAAATAGATGCACTGAATTTGTTAGTGGTAGCTTACCAACTGAAAAGTCTGAACTTTTCACCACAAAAGTATTTCTTCCATTTGGGATCTTTTTCTCATATACATATGATATGCTAGCAGTATATAGTTAAATATAGCTGTGTGAGTATAACACTATCACAAAAGGTTACGTTTAACACACCATTAGACAAATTAAAGAATTCAACTTTAGAACTGGCTTGTTTGGATGTAGGAGATGTATTTTGGATGACTGGAAATGGAGTCTATGTCCTACAGAGACATTCTTCAAAAGAAGGATGTTCTGGTAAAGCATTTAATAAAAAAACATCAATGTACATTTGATTAAAATATTTCCTGAGATCTCTAGAGTGATTTCTAGGATTAGACCAATATAATAAAATATACTTACAGTCTCCTGGGTAAACACATTTAAGTGTGACCTCATCAAGGATCATGGTTTTGGGACAGTATGGCAAGCATCTTTCAAGCCTTTAAAATATTGTATAGTTAGTTCTAAAACCATGGTAGAAATAATCAAATTACTTTACTTTGGAAAAATGAAACATTTGAATGTCTTCCCCATCAGAGTTCTGAGAACTTTCCTGTGTAATGGTGAAGACAGCGCTTTGAGGCATTTTTTAAGGTCAAAAAGACATTGAACAGCACAATTCTGTTTCTAAATTGTTAATCAGTATTTCACATGGGCTGACAAACATGATAACTTTGGACTGTTCTGCTTCCACAACCAGGTGGAAGTTTAGATTCCTAAGCAGAAATGTTTTCCATAGGATGAAGAACTTCTCTACAAGACTGCTATTTTACCCAAATATGTTCATTTGAGATGTTAAAATACCTAGACTGACTCAGAAAGTCTCATTCTTGTGCACTTTCAATGTCGGAGAATGTAGACAAGTCCATCAATTCCATTACTTTTCATTTTTGGGAGATTTTTAATAAGAAAATCATGATATGAACAACCACTATGCCCATATGGAAAAAGCTAAGAATACCAACAGAGAGAATCGGCAATATTGCTAACATTCCTAATCATAAACTGCATATGCCTAAGGAGGTAGCCTGAAATTTTAAATACAATTTTCTACCTGATTTCACACCTTGAGTTTTTAAGTATTTTTTCTTTTAGTTTGTTGTGGTTCCATAGCTGCCAAAGATCCGGGGAGGCAGGAGATCTTGTTACTAAGTAACAAGATAGCATCAGCCCTGTGAAATCCTTCACGGTCATACCAATGAGCATCTCTTAGTATAAAGTCCCTTCCTCTTACAGGAGAGGGCCTGGTCCACCCTTACTATTCCTACAGGTTTTGATCTCTGTCACATAGACACCAGAAGGATAGTCATTTACAGCACGATGGGATGCTGATGTAGGATGTGAATATCAATCCATAGAAGGGAATAGCCTTCATTTAATTTAATAGCTTTCTACTTCACAACTACCAGAAGCTAATCCCCTGAGCTAAGTGCAAACCCTCTTATTCCTCTGTTGGAAGATCACATGTAAACAGGAATGTATACTGTGGGAAATGAGAGGCTTGTTACAGATATCTTCACGTGACTTCTGCGAGGTGTTTACAAGAGTGATACTGAAATGTGAATGAGTGAAAAGGAATGGATATCGCAGCTGCAGTAATTTTCAGAACCCATATGGTACACATATGGTATTAAAAAAAAATTACAGTAGCAATATGAGCTTAATTTTACTTACGGAGGAAGGAATTTACATGCTGTTCCTTCAGGATCACTGCATGTTTTGAAACAAGGATTAGCACAAGATTCATATCGCCATTCACACACTCTTCTATAAGGCACAGATGCACTGAGTTCTGAGAAAGAAGGAAAAAGTATTATTTATTGATTGTGTAGTCAAAAAGCTATAAATTTGTAGCTGTTTCTATAATGTACATTGAGGTTTTCCAAAAAATGAAAACATAATAACTAAGTACAGAAATTCTTGAGGACTTTCAAATAGATGAGGTTTTGTTCATTTTCAGTTTGAAGTATTTTAAGTTCAATCAAGCTAAAAGACACTGAAGCTCCAAAGGTACAAACAGCTACTCACTTTGACAGTATATTCTGTATAAAAGCCTTAAAAATCAGTAAAACCTGGTGAAGGCACTATTGATTGCAGAAACAATACAGTTACCTCATATATTTAAAAGAACAGCTATCTAGCTCACTAACAAAACATTAACATACATCTTTTTGTGACATGCCACATTCATTTTGAAACAATAAAACAATGAAAATATATTTCAAAGATAAAGTGATCATCATAGCTGCAAAAATTAAGAAATAATAGCATTTGGAGGCAGAATGGAAGACAAAGACAGAATAATAATTTTAAATAGGATAAAAAGTAGTTACTATTGCTGATGAAACACAAGTGCTCAGAAGGCAAGCAGAAAAAAAACATACTTATCCCTGGGCATTATGCAAAATTTACCTTCAATACTAAAGCTACTCAAACTTTTGAATTCTTCTGAATCATCATACTTTGCCACTTTAACACCAGATGAGGTAAGAATGATGAAAAAGCCTTTTTTACTGTGCAGTTTGAAGGCACTGAGCCCTGGACTCCAGAGACCTTGGTGGTGGAAGAAGGTGGCCTGTCTCCGAAAGGAGGCCCTTGCCTGCCACTGTTCCAAACCAACGGTTTCATTGTCATATACGTATAGAAAGTAGTTTGGTCTTCCAGCAGATTCAAGGGAAACAAGAGAGAGAGCTTCCACAGAAGAAAAAGAAAAAAAAAAAAGTAAGATTTTCAGAGAAAACAACTTAGAAGTGAGATTAAAATCTATATGTTGGCTGTTAAGTGGCTCCTTTTATAGAAATGCTTTTCTCAAAAAAAAAAAATACTCAGCTTTATGTAACACAAAAAAAAGTTAGAAATGCAGGGTCTAAAGGAGACCTCAAATGATCACATATTCCAGGGCCACCAGATGACTAATCAGTTAGATCAAAACTACATTCAGCTTACTGCTACCAGCCTTCGAAATGATTCATAAGCAGTCTCAAACTGGAAGGTTTTTATCAAAGTTGGACAACTGCCTGATAGTTCAGCTGTATCAAAATTCCATTAGCAAATAACATCATTCATATATTGTAAGAACATGCTTGACTTCACCTTGAGGTCAGGCTTTTTTTACCTACATTCATATTGAGAAACACACTAAGAAAATACGTGGCCAAATAAAAGATTCGACCATCTATTTGCTCTACCCATGCCAGAAATCGAAGGTGAAGAAAATTCTCTGAAAGTTTAAGGACTTAGACACTGACTGACTTCATATTTGGTTTTCCAATTGAACAAAATCTTGAAGTATCTTCAATCTAGATGAGTACTATCTCATTCCTTACAGATGTGAAAAATACATGTGTACTGCACTGATTCTCCAACTGATGTAAAGTGGAAGTAAAACATTCAATTGACAAGACTGAATTAATTCTTCTGTTCTATATACTTTCTTATTTCAAAATCATATCTAAACCTCTAATTTCTCCACTGCAAAATTGTCAACTGTGAATATACTTTCAAATCTTACTGTGAAGACAGCCTTTCTCTATGTTGATTTTTGAGGGTATGGGATTTTTTTCAACTAATTAAAATCCATGAGAAAGCACCGACAAAATCTGTATTGATTTAATTGGCACAAACTCAATGCATATGAAGACAGGAATATATATGAAGAAGGAGAAATACTTATTTATTCTTGGTTGCATAGATTGGATCAGTCTCTGGTGAGTGAAAAATAGAGCTTAGGAATAGCTGTTCACCTAAGAAACTCCCTTCTACATCGTGTAGAGATGCTGCTCACTAACAATGCAGGAGACAGATTGGTTATTCTAAGTTGCACATATTATAGTCCACTGAAAGTCACAAAAAAGAGGAAAAGATAAAGTAGAAGTGATTTTACTGGAGACAAAAATATCCTACGTTTACCTTCAGTGTTGATACTTGCTAGATACAAAATTTTTCAGTTTCCAGTTATAAAAACTAATTAATTTTTTTTCACAAAGGAATTCTATTCACTTGTATTTTGCAATATTTCAAAAACAATCTTTGAAAAGTCAACTTTAAAGCTGACAGTGGTGTTTTCCAATATTTAAAAAAAAAAATCAAAAGATCAGTATTCCTCCTCAATTTTTAAATTGGCTACTTAATCTTTACCTATTCTAATAACTAAAAATATATAGACTAATTCAGAAGATGAAAGAAGAGTAATCCATATAGTTTGAAAAATGTGAATTGCTATTAGCAAAATTGTTGAAAACACATAAATCTTTACCTTTGAAAAGACCTGGAGTAATCATGAAACTGAAAAATACATTTTCATATGCTCCAGTTCTAGGCAGAGGAAATATCCTTCTACTGGACACATTGGCTCCTATAATTGTGTCGTTCTCTCCAAAACTTGCCAAAATATAGGGTCCTTCACCAAGACCTAAGGGAAGACAAATCAAACAGAAGAAAAATCCTCCTTAAAAATAACATATAAAACTTAAGTCTTTGTTGACATAATATATTGCCTTAAATATTTCACCATACCCAGAATCAAATCCATTTGGAACTACAGCTCAGTGCCTCAAGGTATTACGCTGGAGCGGGTCTGTATCTATCTGTTCAGTGTACTCCCTTACTCTTTCCTTGCTGCCCAGAATACAACAGATACAAAGTGAGCACAAAAAAAGTAGGTAGCTGTCCTCACAAAACGACCTGCATAAGAAAGCAATCTGGGCTGCTTTGATATCGTCTGTAGTCTTTTACAAGTCTTTATTTCTATACTTTGAAGAGCAACTTTAATAACAGACAGACACTGAAGCTACTCTAAGATCGCCAAGGCAATTCCCCTCCACAAAACAGTTTTCAAATTCAGCCCTACTTCAACTTTTGGCAGCAATATTGCTTAAGAGCTGTCTGGTTCATCCTCTCCCACAAACCACTCGCTCCTGCGCTCCTACTGCCCATTTATTATGCCAACCTAAGTGCTTCAGCAGTGAAGTGGTCCAGCTGAAAAATAACCAGCTAATTTTTCCAGTCTGGTTTACCACATTGTCTTTCAAAAGCTCATGCTGATGTAACAGTGACAACGGCTTCAGCTGATTCCACTGCCAAAATAGTGCTGTCCTAACCATGCCCCTCAAGCAAACCCTTGGAGCTATTCCTGCTAGGCTGGAAAGGCTCACAGGGATACATCCAGATATAACAGCATCCATCTTTGCCACTATATCCCATTGAAAGAACCAAGAGCAGCATACTTCTAAAACCTCACCTTGTGAGTAACAAACAAAATGTGTAAGTTTTGTGAAAGCTTTTAATCCTCACAGTGAAAAGACTGAACCCCTTCCCAACCTAAGACAGCTCCTTTCAAGTATGACTCTTCCAAGAGGGAAGAAATTCTCATAATAAAGAGATTTGGCTCAGCTAGAAGTTAAACATCAATTTCTGAAGAAAACTGCATGAAATAACTTCTGGTTTTATATAGAAACTACGTTGGAGCTCATATGCACATGAAGCCCACAAGCTTGCCACAAAATGTCCACTTTTAAAGAAGTGGTGAGACGATTTATCTTAAAAAGGCTCTTTATTCTAAATCATTGAATGTTTATCCCCACATATTAACCGACATTTTGCCTATGACTTGAGCAAAAGCAGAAGTGAGCTTTAATTGATAAAGTTTCCATAAATATTCAACAGTTTGACATCATGCAGCACAAAAAAAAGAATCGGAGGAGCGTCCTAGTCCTGAAAGGTGTTTTGCTGCCACTTGATGGTGCAAACATGCACACCACTAGGCTTAACTCGAACCCTGGCAGGCTGCTAAGCACCACACACCCACTCGCTCACTCTGCTCCCAAAGAGAATCAGAGGGAAATAACTGAAAAAACTTGTAAATTCATAGGTTGAGCTAAGGAGAGCTTAGCAAGTTAAAAAAAAAAAAAAAAAAAAAAAAAAAAAAAAAAAAAAAAAAAGAAACCAAAGAAAAGTGATGCAATAAAACCCAACTGCTCGCCACCAGCTGACTGATGCCCAGCTGGACCCTGAACAACACTAGCCCCAGAAAACTTTCTCCCCATTTTTATTGCTGAGCATGACATCTGTAGTGGGTTTACATGGCAAGGTTTTGGTAGGGGGGGGGGCCACACGGGTGGCTTCTTTGAGAAGCTGTCAGAAGCTTCCCCCATGTCCAATGGAGCACTGGCAGCACCTCTGGTATAGCAGATTAAGAGAAAAAAAAAAAAAAAAACAAACCAAAATCTGCACGAGCGGGAGAGAGGAGTGAGACTATGTGAGAACAACAACTCTGCAGACACCAAGGTCAGTGAAGAAAGAGGGGCAGCAGGTGCTCCAGGCACCTGAGCAGGGATTCCCCTGCAGCTTGTGGTGAAGATCTCGGTGAGGCAGGCTGTCCTGCTGCAGCCCATGGAGGACCCCACAGCAGAGCAGGGGGACGTCTGAAGGGGGCTGTGACCCCATGGGAAGCCCACGCTGAAGCACGTTTGCTGGCATGACTTGTGACCCCGTGAGCGACCCATGCTGGCATTCTATTCCTGA
>JAVJGJ010020194.1:0-12711 GCA_035590215.1 Microhierax caerulescens
GGTCCATCTTTCGAACGGGTGTTCGCCGAACGGGTGCTGTCCTTCACACTGGTGTTTGCTAAATGGGTTCTGTCTTCCAAACGGATCTGTTGCTTCAGTTGTTTACCCATGAGCAGACAGTCATTCACTGATCATGTACTACACATCTCTATGGTTTTTATTCCATTGTAGAGAAATCCAATTTCGTAGTATAGTCAAACACAATACGCAGAGGAAGAATAGATGTTGTTCGTTCGTCATTAGCATCAATTAATTTGAATTGCATTTTATCTTTTGCATTAACTGTAAAATGAGCGCCAAGTTCAATGGGTATAACCGTTCCGTTAAGTTTACACTGAACGTCGGCTGCCGAGGGAGTTACGGACAATACTTCAAGTGTTCCCGTGTGTGGAAGTGTGTATGTGACATGTCCGTTATTGAGACGATAAAAAGGATTATCAAATAACGCAGGTATGCTGTCTATTCGTAGAGGAAAACGAACTAGTACTTTATTTTTTAGTCCTTTCATCATAGAATTTTCACGTTCGTCTATAGTGTTTAATATTCGCTTCTCTGTTTCCAAGATTGCTCCTTTCATCCATTCCATGTTAGCTTGTGTAGTTGCAGCATGCTTTTCTAATTCTTGTTTCACTTTGTCAAATTCTTCGTCATGTTCAGATTGAATTGCGGCTAGGGTTTCTTTAATGTCGTATAACTGAGACTGTCCAACACACCATTCATCTACATACTCTTTTGAATATGCATAATTGGAGAGGTAAACCAATGTAACTGCATCCTGGTCATCTACAGGATTCTCGACTGCTACCAAACGCTTTTTTTTAACATCAAAAACATTTTGAGTGGTAAAAAACTGATTCAAACCGGTATCGAGATCAGTTCTGAGCGTGTGTCAATATTCTGCTTATGATTCATCTCCATGTTATCGGTATGCTTTTTGTTGTACGCATAGCCTTCGAGGTGATGCAATGTGACCACATCTTGAGATTCCTTGGGATTGAAAACATCAGATAGACGTTTATTCTTAAAGCTGATGGAGGAATCAGCACCATCTTCCTTAATATTGAAATGGGAGACTTGACTGTCGAATGTTTCTTTAAGTTGCTTGACGTCGTCCTGATGGTTGGTTTCCACACAATCAACATATTGCTTGCAATATGCATAATCGTGAAGATGCTGCACCGTAACTACATCTTGAGGATCAATTGGATTGGAAACTTTGGATATGCGTCTGTTTTGTACGTCTAGATTTTCATCGTTGACCTCCATGAGAGCGACATGCTTACAGAAGTCTGATTTGAGTTCACTTATAGCTTGATTTACACTTGATGATATAGCACGCATATTTTCCTGGCTTGCTGCGTACATTTCCAAATGTTGTTTATTTACCCCATCGAGAGGTTCTTTCGGATCACACACACCAACAAGTCTTCGTTTCTTGACATCTATAATACCATCCTCTTTAATGTCAACACTATTATCGCGAACATCAGTTTTGCGTTTCAATTCACAAAGTTCCTCCACCACTTGTTTATCTAGGTACTCTTTGGAATGTGTGTAATCGTGGAGGTGCTGTAAGGTTACCACATCACCATCCTCGGTTGCAGTTGCTACTCCCGTAATGCGACTATTCTTTGCATTAACTACCCCATTAGCTATAGAGAGCGTGTTCGTCTCAATGTATTGCTTTAAGTCTGCTAATTGACTCGATGGGTGCTGTTCGACATACTCTTTTAAATGCTGAAGGGAAACTGCGTCTGAAGGCTCCTTAGGTTGAGCAACACCACTCAAGCGATTATCTTTCAAATCAATAACATCGTTTCCAATACCAACTACCGTTTTTAATTCTTCTCTAAGTAAATTGGCTACGGCATGAATCACAGGGAAATCCTTTCCAGATGTTTCCAATTTCAAACCTCCCGACCCAGCATCAGTTACAAGTGATTGTCTTAATTCGTTAACAGAATCCACAACGAATTTCTTATTACAACCATCACTTTCGAGTACTGGGTCGGCTACCTCACACAGTCGTTTGTTGTTTACGGAATAGTCACCCTCTATAGTGCGTCGCAAGTTGTTGGTCACAGCCTCAAACAATATACCATCCACGTAAGCTTTTGTGGGTATATCTTCTCCACATATGGGGTGAGCCACCGCGAGTTTCACATTTCCACACACCTCCATGGTAGAGAGATGTTTATCCGTATCGCTCAGAGAAGCGAATGAATATTATCCTTACCTTGCTCATCATATTTATACCCTCAGATCGAAGTACTCATCGAATCCTTTGCGATAGCGACCATTATGTAATTCACTATCTTTATCGATAACAAGGAAACCATACTGGTTTTCGTTCCAACATTCGGCGCACAGTTCTTTGAATGTGTCAAAACTCATATCTGTATTAATGTGATCATCGTACACATGTTTTAGGTTCCCAACATCCTGACGAAATAAGATAATGAAATTCGCATTATCTCGCAGTAAATGTTTGGGTAAGTGGGTGTAGGTCTGACATAAATAAAATACATCAACACCGAAATGTCGTGCCGTGCTAAAGTATATTTTCATAAGATTTTGTTTATCGCACGCCACATCATCGAACACGATCACAGAATGAGGTTTCGTCTCCTCGGGACGAACGACATCTTCATTTTCGGAATAGCTGTGGTAGGCGATGCCTGGAATCGAAGCCAACACCTTTTCCAAGCGAGTATATTTACTCTGCTGCAACGTTTTTGAATAGACGTAGAGGTTGGCGAACCGCAATCCGTTCGGATGTTCCAACAGGGTAATCATGAGGTTTGTCTTCCCACAATTCGATGGACCACATATGATGCAACGCAGAGAGTTTGGCAGGAGTGTGCTGTGGCGTCGCATCGCGTTTCTCTCACCAGCACCACTCTCTTCTACCACGTGAACGGGTAGCGATGTACTTTGCTTCACCGTCTTTACCATCGCACTAGTTGTATGAAACACCCACATATCAATATATACACATGTCGAAGGTGCATGCGAGCACATGATGTTTGTCGCTCGAGGGAGCAACAACAACAGAAACGTAGTTGTCGAGAATAGGAAGAAGAAGAACAAGAACAAGAACAAAAAGAAAAAGAAGACCTGTTGTGGCAAAGGTTTACTAAATAAAGTGGTAAACAAAGTTATCGACCACCTTCCCTTCGAAGCGCACATTCCAGGATACCAGTATTGCGGACCAGGCACCCGGCTAAGTAAACGATTAAAACGTGGCGATCCAGGAATCAATCCTCTAGATCAAGCGTGTAAGGAACACGACATCGCCTACCAACAAAAAGATTCAAGTCAGCGGCGAGAAGCCGATCGGGTGTTAGCCTCCAAAGCCTGGGCTCGCGTCAAGTCACGGGACGCAGGCGTGCGGGAAAGACTTGCGGCGTTAGCCGTAGCAGGAATCATGAAAGGCAAAGCAAAACTGGGAGCTGGATTAAAGAGAAAAAGAAGAAGAAGAAGTTCATCGTCCGTCCAGAGAAAGCGAGGAGGTGGAAGACGATGGGGTTCAATAAAGAAGAGAAGAAAAGGCTTATCCTCTGTCATTCGAGGAGCGCAGGCTGCACTCAGTCGTCTGGCACCAGGGGTCAGCACGAAGCAAGCGGCTGTCGTAGCACTCAGAGCAGCACGCCAAGTTGCAAAAGGAAGCAGCAGTTTGGGAAAAAAGAGTCATCCCCGTGCCCCAAAAGGTCGGAGGGATTCTCCCTCTCATTCCCCTGTTTGATGGTATGTCGGCTTTAGGAAGTCTGGCGGGTGGAGCAGCAGGTGTAGTGAACACAGTGAACAAAGCCAAGAAAGCGAGAGAACAATTGTCCGAGATGCAACGTCACAACCACGTTATGGAGGCGGTCGCTCTAAGAGGACGAGGTCTATATTTAGCGCCTTACAAAAGGGGTCTAGGTCTGTACCTTCGCCCATGGTAAAATTACCATACAAACCACTCTCCAACATCGAATTACACCACTATGCACTGCAGTTGCACATTCCCCATTTTCGTGGCGTCTACATGCGGGACACGTTACCGAGACGCTCGCTCGAGAACGAGAGCTGCATCATGAACTTGGATCCCTCCTCCCGTCCAGGCTCACATTGGGTAGCTTTTCATAAACGAGGGAAGCAAGCGTACTATTTTGATAGTTACGGTAACCTGAGACCGCCACGCGAAGTGTTGCACTATTTACGTGAGTGTCGCAGTATTCGCTATAACTATGAACGCTACCAATCTTTCGATAGTGTCATTTGTGGTCATTTATGTTTACAGTTCTTGCTGGCTATAAATACCACTGCACGCTGACCATATCGCATTGTTCATCATGAAGAGCGGGAAGGAATCGGTGCACACGTTGACGGGGCAGGGGTCGGAAGTGAGTACAAATCTGACCGAGGAGCTCCTTTTGGATGACTTTTCCTACGAAGTAGGTTTAAAGAGTTTATACACTTCTAACTCGATTCCCAACATAACAGCAGAAAATAATTTATTAAGGATTAGGTACCTGTCACCGTATGAGGACTACAGCCATGACATCTACTTAAACGAAGGAACGTACGAATTTGAAGATATTGTGATGGCTTTGAATGCAGAGTTTTTGACTATTGGGAAGACCCCAGACGAGACGCGTGAGCTTCGGGCTACTGGCAGAAAGAACAGTACAAGTAATTTTCATATGACCATCGATAAGACGACGTCACGAGCAAAACTTTACAGCTCGTACACGATCGACTTCACAGTTGATGGAAGCTTAGCACCCATTCTAGGCTTCGGGCGTGTGATATTGGAACCGAAACTATCTCACCATTCTACATCACCCGTCTCCATTACCAATGTTAACGTGATTCGGGTGGAATGTAATATTGCTAAAGGCGCATATCTTAACGGGGTACGTACCCATTCCATATACGATTTTTATCCCAAAGTTGGTTCAGGATATAAAATAGTCGAGCAACCCCTGCCTATGATTTACTATCCTATCGCACTGCAAAGTGTAAACAACATCACTGTGTCTCTGAAGGACCAGACTGGGAATAAGGTGGACTTGCGCAAAGAAAATCTTACTGTTACACTTCACATACGTGCTATCGAATAAGCATCATGGGCATCGTCTACAGAGGAAGAGGTGGCAGTTCTATTCACACCCCAACCAGCAACCTGAAACCGTTAACACCAAGCACTGAACGATACCTAGAATCCTTAGGATATAAAGTGCTTTGCCTTCGAAAAAGTATAAAGTCTGTCAAGCACACCTCGTTCACAACACTGTGAGCTTGGCCTTCGTGTGGTAAACATATCATCTCTCTTTCGCATCATGTTTCGTGTACTGAATGTGGAAAAGAAGCCAGCCTTCAATTATGCCATTACAGCTATTAAGGAACGTTCTTATCGTCCGTATGCAGGAACTACTTTCGGATATAATGACGAAATACGAATTCCCATACGCAAGCAAGACTACAGCCTGCTCCCTTCACAGAGTTCCATCCACATCATAGGTAAAGTTATGAATGCAGAAGGAGTAGCGAGCATAACGGCAGATCTTGACACCAACTTCGGAGCATTTCTATTCAGCGAATGTCGATATGAACTTAACGGAGTGGAAATCGATCGCACGAGAAATTTGGGCGTAACTAGCACGATGAAATGTTATGCATCAATGAAGCCTACAAACGATCTTCACAATGCTGGTTGGTTCCCCAAAACCGAGTTTTATTCACTTGCTGACAAAGCTACAGGACGCTTTCACATCATCATTCCTCTTTCTTTCCTCCTGGGGTTTGCTGAAAATTTTCAAATGTGTATTGTAGGATGTTCACACGAACTCGTCTTAATCAGGAGCAGCAACGATAATTGCACCCTCAAGACCACAACTGACGACGAACATTCCAAAATCGTCATTGAGGATATTTATTGGAAAGTTCCTGCTCTCTCCCTCTCCCACGAACAGCAAGCACGCATGCTCAACATCGTGGAGAGAAATGAGACTATGTACATGGCATACCGATCTTGGGAAATGTACGAACTGCCTTCACTACCTACAGCAAATAAATTGAACTGGACCATAAAAGCATCTTCTCAGCTGGAGAAACCTCGGTTCATCATCTTTGGATTCCAAACCGACAGAAAAATTAAAAAGTCGAATAGCTGTGTGTTCGATCATTGTGATATTTCTAAACTCAAAGTCTTCCTCAATGAGGAATATTATCCAAATGAAGATATGCGCGTTAAAATGAAAGAAAACGATTATTCAGATCTGTACGATATGTTTACAAAATTTCATTCGGCTTACTACCCTCAAGAAGATAATGAATGTGTTGAACCCTATATTGATAGAACCAAATTTGCAGCACTAGCGCCATTGATCATTATCGATTGCTCACATCAAAACGATTCGATTCGCTCGTCTCCAGTCGACATTCGTGTGGAACTCGAAACTGATTCAAACATTCCCGCCAATACATCTCTCTACGCACTTCTTCTCCACGACCGTGTCGCCACCTACAAACCACTCACCGGCGAAGTTAATATAAAGCAGGCGTAAAGAGAGCAGAAAGCATTGTGTTTCAATAGCCTGCGTGCGGTGTGCTTCTCATCATGGAACGATCTCCTGTAGCTCTCGTCGATCTGCGTCGCCAGGACCGTGGAGGTGTTGAATGTGCCTTCTGTGATTATAGCATGGGTGAAGAATGTACTGTTGGGTGTTTATTGTGTTTCTCTCCAGATCAACTAGATTACTTAAAGCGTTTCCTGAAAAATCTGCAAGACGAGAGGTTCGTTGTGGTTAACGGTATAGAAGATGAGTTTAAAACAATGTTCTCGCAACCCATCGCAGATTTGTCTATGTACGGATGCCCAACACCTCCTGCCGATGGCGAACTCTGTGCGTGTTTCGATCATGAAGAGAAACAAAACTGTGCTCTATGGCATCACAATCATATGTTTGATTGGTTGCAAAAGGCTACTAACGTTATGCGTATGGTGTGTGTGTGTATGAAAAAGTTTAATAACGATAAACTCACCTCTTTCACCAATCTGGACTGGTGTTTTATGCCCGATGAAGCTCTAATTCTCCTCGCTGGTGATGAACTTCCTCGTCTGTGGAGTGTGCTTCCAGAAGGATTCAAGAAACAACATCCTGAATATGAATATTGTTCGGAACATGTCATCAACCAACAACCTCCAGTTATGAAGAAAGACTGTGAATTGTGTCAGAGGGACAAGGAGGAGGAAAGAATGAAAGAATAAAAAAGATGATGTAATTCTTCTTTATGTATTTGTGTGTTTTAATAAACACATTGATTGCAATATTGTGTATAGTATTCATTTCATCATCTTCCTTATACCAAATGAAAACATGATTGGTTTTTTTGTTTACATTTTTTTATTGCAGGTAGATACATAATCAAAATATTTGGTCAGAACATACATTTTTTTACATGAACAAAGTTACATATTATTATTATATGTGTACATTTTCACCACCATCAATGCGGTAATGACCCCACGCTAGAGTTGAAATGCCATCCGATTGAATGAAGCGTTTGTCATCATGAGGTGATAAGACTACTTTGTTTTGACATACAGTGAACACACGATGGAGATCTGATTGTATAGAATACTGCTTTTTCATTACAATTTTGTTCTCTCTGAAACAGTTTTCATAATCCTGTATGGTCAAATTCGCATTAGCTTTAACCCCCTTTGCCTTTGTTGAAATTTTATTTTCCGTTTCGATAGCGTACATTTTTGCTCTAAGTCCTATAAATTTTCGAAACAACCCACCAGACAATTCATCTTTCATGTAGCCTATCTCTCGTCTGTTCATTCTAGGGATTCCGAACCGATTGTCTGCAGCATAGTCCCCAGTATCAAACCAACAAGCAATATCTTCCTTTACATCCTCATAAACATCTTCAGTCCTTATACGATAAATTAGGCTATCTGTATCTGTGTACACCAACGTTAGGTCACCCTCGTTTGGATATTTTTCTTTCATGTATGCATAATGGAAGTCAGCCACCTTTGTTTTAGATAGGTCTAATATCGTCATTCCTACGAACATAGGTTTATCAATCTTCGCCCTCACCTTCTTCATTTCAATAGCTGCACACGATTCATCGAAAATGACTCGTTTCTTAAAGTTAGGTTGCGCCAATAAACGAGCTGCACCATAAGGACCATCCCACCGCGACACCACATAACATCCCTAAATTTTCTCACGTTCATTAGTGTGCGACCAAAGACGGAATTGTTCATCAATTTGAAAAAGTTCTTATCGAGATCGTTTGTTGCCTCTTTACGTTTCTCGGTATTCAATTCAATGTAGGGTTTCATCCAAGGAGACTGATTGAATTGTAGTATTCGATGTATTTTTGTACATTTCATACCATACTTCAAACATTGCTTGAGGTTTCGATAATGTAATACATAGTGATGTTTATCAAGCAACGTTGTCATGAGTCTAGGAGTAGCTCGAGAGCCGCCGCTTGGAGATTTCATCATTTCGGAACAGAGTGGAAAATCGTTATGCCAATCGTGTATTTCTCTCGGATACGTTAAATCAACTTCCAAAATATAACCTATTTCAGATTCATCGTTCACGTTTCGGACATCGAATTCATCTACATTTTCAACCCAAGAGAAATTACCTATGGGGAGGTATTGCATCATAGCCCACCCGTACAAATTATTGACGTCCAAGTACAGTAAATAAGTGCTAGGAATTTTTGAATCGTAATCGCTCATGTATTTATTGTTTGCTTCAGCATACCGATGAGCACAAAACACCACTCCTCCACGAATCCCTCTTTCCACAAATTGCAACATATCCACATCGGTGATAAGTTCTATGTTAACCTTCGTCGTCTTTAGTAGCGCATTCCATGCTAGACCAGGAGCAGTATAATAGTGAGCAGGATCTAACCCATACGTCGCTCTGCACACACGTCGAAAATTTTCGAAAACGTCTGCCAAAAGTAGCACATCAGTTTTCAGATACAAGTCAGAATAGTCACCTAAAGTTTTACAATCAAACGTTCTCCAAACATGTTGCGCTCTTTCATAATCTGTCTGTGAAACGGAAGTGTTGGTGAGCGAGCTATGAAACATTTCTTTTGGAGGTAAACACTCTTCTTTCAATACACTTGTTTGCTTTACATACTCGTAAGGAAAAATACCCTTCTTACACATCAACTCAAAGTGCGCAGAGTCAGGAAAATATTTTCGTGTTATATGCTTAGCATCATTGCTCATGGTTGAAGCACATTTCTCCAAAGAATCGCCTAGAAAATTAAAAGAATCAAGAAAACGTAATTGCAACGAACAACGACGGTTACTACCAACAATAGGAACAAATTTAGTAAATGATTTGTATCTTTCCGTGGTTGTTGTATCAAAGTAAGCCTTCCCGGATTAAGTATCTTTGTATCATCACTATCCTCCTCCTCCTCCTCCTCCAAAATCCTCTCACATAACTGTTTAATAATGAAATGACTATCGTAACCACTAAGGTTATGGAAGAAAACAGGTATGTAATTAGGTAAGGTATACTTCATATTACATTTTTGGTGAAAAGCACCACTAAGTTTCCCAGTTAAATGATCATGGTCTCTGACTTTAATATCAGATGCATCAAACTCCTTCTCACATATATGGCAAATGCTTGCCTCTGAATATTCGATTTCTTGAGCTTCACTAAGCTCCTCCATTGGAACGGATTGAGAATAATGGTGGGCTATTTCCTGAACGATCCTGCACAGTTCCCCAACAAACCACTCACAACAATCTTCTCCGCGATACAATTTAAATTTGCTGTACGCATCGTTATACGAACAATGTAAATAGTAAGCAATACTGTGAGCTCTGTGTTGATTCAAGCGCAATGTATATGAATTTTCATTGCTGGGCACAGTCGTGTCCATCGGGTTCAATGTACATTCGATATCTGCATAAATCGTAAACGGAACAACTTCTTTATGCTTAAAATGATCAAATTTTATTATTTTTTCATGTTCCTCAGGCATTTCAATTTTGACTGGATCAAACTGACTACAAGTTTTGATGTGGGTGTCTAATTTGATTTGAGTCCGGAAACAGGATAAACAGCGTTCACATATATGTACCGCACCATTGTGTTTATTTAAGGTTGAAGATACTAACCGTGAAAGCGATTTAATCCAAGAGAAATGATACACAACATTATCTTTGCTTGTTTGGAGTAGCAATAGATTGACATGTTTGTTCGCTGGATGTGCAGGTTTCTGTGAAATGTAAATAGGCACAAATGTAAACGATTGGTCAAGCTTTTTTCCCACACACATCCACTCACCATTTTCGTACATTGCTCCATATACGTTTAGTGATAATTCATTTTGTTTTTCAAATTTTGATAAGTGTTGTAGTTCTATAGGCATTGGTATTCCTTCTAGATTTAATACATTTCTGTAGTGTGGATATGATGATTGACGGTGAGCATTAATGGTCGCTGGTCTAAGAGCAGCTACAACTGACCACGCAAAACAATCTTCATCTTCGCACTCTACATTAATGACAGCTCTCTTATCACGTATGCTTTTCGGTAATTTCAAGCGGTGTCCTGCATGAAACCCTACATATGAATTTATGTTTACTCGCAATTCCAACAGAGACTTAAGAGCCCACCCAGAATCCCTCTCCGGGAAGCGACTCAACTTCGCCAAAATATCTTCCACAACATAGTCATCATACCATTCACGCAAATCTATTGCATTGGTAATGATATTATTTTTCGTGTTAATGTGAAGTTTCGTTGTCTGACCCGAACTAGGCAATATGTGTTCGGTTATTAATGATGTGTTCACTTTAAGAGCGCTTTGGTTTAAAGCTTGTTGCACGTATTTTTTAAACCAGGTATAGCACTTTTCCAAAAACAATTTGGGATCTTTCAAATCGCTGGCGTTTTGAATGGATCCAGTGTACATACGTGTCTTAAAACTTGTCTCTAGTAACGTCCAAGTCGTACAACATTTTTCTACCTCTACAGTTAACTCACTCAAACAATTACTTTGGATGCACTCTCGAAGCCTACCAGCTAATTCTTCCCAGTACGCATCAAATTCGTCTACATTTTCAACCAACGTGGGATCGTACATGGAAATATGATGGTGACTTGATGGAATGCTTTGTATGGATATATTTAACCCTCGATCAGGACTACACTGATTTAAGAGATCCTCTATATATGTCTGTGTGTGGTTTAAAAATTCTTCAACTTCCTCCTCGCTTGTTACATCGTCCAAGTCCAAAGTAAAAGAAAGTTCATCAGATAACCTTGATCGCTTTGTCTCCATCATGACGAATGTATTTTTTCTGCTGTCAACAAACAGGAACGACAATTGCTGTACACAATTGTCACATCTGTAGTGTGATCCAAAAATTGTCTCTGAACCCAACAATGAGGTGAGTGTATAATGTCGCAAGAACAGCGAATTAATTCTGACTCAAACTCATTCTGAAGACTGTACAATAATGTTTGTTGATATAGCTTACTACCATGTGTATGGCTAAATAACAACACGTTAGATTCAAACCTCCTTGCTTTGTTGTTATAAGCAGAAAGAATCAAAAAGTGAGCCTTCTCATCCAACACGGGAGTCTGTAACAGCACACAGAGTATACATGCATTAACATATGTTACATGCTCATGTATATGTGTTGATGATTTCGAGGTAGTGATGGTGAACGTGAAGGGTGCAATACTGTATAACCAACAGTTTTCGTCTGGGTCCTCACCTACACCTTCAAGCTCTTCCAAATCGAATTCTACATTTCCTTCTTCCTTCCGTACACTCACATATATCCATTTCATCTTTTAACCACACACAGACAGATAACGCTCACTCGGAATAAATACACACACATTAAACAAAGAAGAAATCATAAACAAAAACGCCTACACGCTAATTAACAAACTCGACTACGTTACGCTCGTTTACCTTGCCTTTATAAAGAAGCTTTAATTTACTTTGATTCATGCTTTCTACATCGTTATCCGACAATTCCTTGTATTGTGCAGGGAGGAAGACAGTTGCGATGCTCACCTCTTGGTCGCTACCTTCTCGTTCTTCGATGTCGGCTACGATTCGTCTCCCGTATCGAGTCTTTATGGCTCGGTACGAGACCACATTGTATATGGTGTTTACCACGAGCTGATGAATGGGCTTGAAATCCCCTCCTCGCTGAGCCAAGGCTAAAAGCTTCTTCTGAAGATCCATTGGAAGAGCTGAAACAAAACCATTATTTCTATCACTCATCACATTCAATCTGTAATGTCATTAAAATCATCACACGGGGTTGCTTTAATCTTTACAAAACACAACTTACCTCGCTATTATTACAGACGATGACTGCTGTGAATACACACCGACAGAGCGACACACGACGTCCAGGAGAATAAGCAATTGAGTGATGAAACTGTTCAATACACATATCCCTTTTATAGATACAGATTTGCACACGTCACCAACACAGGTGCGCTCTCATGCCGAGACGGCTGATGCGTCAAGCCCACATGCCGAGCGGCCTCCCCTCCAGCGGTTTGGCGTACAAGCCAAGACCTCCAACTGAGCGAGCAGCTGCACGTTCCTGAACAGCTGCCAAAACCTCCCCCCCCGGCATAAGACCTCCAACTGAGCGAGCACCTGCATGTTCCTGGCCAGCTGCCC
>JAVJGJ010020195.1:0-12688 GCA_035590215.1 Microhierax caerulescens
CTCAGCATGACACCCCATGGTATGGAATATCCCTTTGGCTAGTTGGGGTCACCTGTCCTGGCTGTGTCCCCTCCCAAGGTCCCATGCCCCTCCAGCCCTCTCGCTGGCAGGGCCCAAGGAACTGGAAAGTCCTTGATTTAGAGTAAACATCACCCAGGAACAAATAAAACTATCAATATGCTGTCAGCATTGTTCTCTCACCAAATCCAAAACAGAGCACTGTAGTAACTACTAAGAAGAAAACTAACTCTATCTCAGTTGAAACCAGGACAGGGGTGCCCTCATCACAGTCTACAATTTCCTCAAGGGGGGACAGTGGAGGGGGAGGTGCTCATCTCCTCTCTCTGTTGACCAGTGGTAGGACACTAGGGAAAGGAATGAAGTGGCATTAGGGGAAATGCAAACTGAACATTAGGAAAGGGTTCTTCACTGAGGGTGGTCCATCACTGGAACAGACTCCCCAGGGAAGCGGTCACATCACCGAGTCTGTCAGATCAAGGAGCTTCTGGCTGGTGCTCTTAGTCATGTGGTTTAGTTTTATGTAGTCCTGCGACGAGCAGCAATTTGGACTTAATCAACCTTGTGGATCCCTTCTGACTTGAGATATTCTACCGTTCTATAATTCTATGAAGAACATGAATTTAACAACACTACTTAAAGTGTTGTCTTGAGCACTTTCTTAAATCTGTCCTAAGCATTTTAGCTTACTGACTAACATAGTCTGTGTACAGCAGTGATATTTAAATGTATATGCATTCCTAACCTTATCTGAGACTGCAAAATTAATATTCTTACAATTATACTGCAGAATCCTGTTTTTTTTCTGTTGCTAAATTTAAGTACTTAGTAGACATTTTCTGCATGTTGAAAATTAGACCAAAGATGTAAAATGTAACAGCAAACCAAAAAAAAAAAGGCCATTAAGAGTGGAATAAAGGGTAAATGTAATAGTATAAGAAGTGCATATTTCTGTATACAATACAAAGCACCTCAAAAATTACACAATCAAAGCCCATTTAATTTTTTTTTCAAGGAATGACAGTGAAAATACTTTTTAAGAGTAAGATGTTACATAAAATTGAAAACAGCATGGAGAAGCAATCATTACTTTAGTACAGACAGTGTTCAGAAATGTACACTGATGGGCTTCATTGCACAACTAGGGAAAAGATATGGAATCACTGCTGATGTTCTTTGATGCTGTAGTGAGTGAATGATTTATTAGAGAAATGCACCTATGAGAGAGTAAGTCAGAAAGTTTACTTGTCATGTATCATGTTGTAGTTGTGCTTCGTCTACCTCATCTAACTGCACAGTTTATAACTGAAAACCTACCTGATGAATAATGTTTTAACGAGCTGCAGTAAAAGAAAATTAAAATTTACAACATTCTGCTATAGAACTAGTGTAAGAACAAGGAAAGAAATCACAGAATATATAATTCATTAAGTCAATGACAATCCAAATGAGAATGTCCATTCAGTTATATTCTATGACATCATAGCAAAAAAAAAAAAAAAAAGAAAAGAAAAAAAAAAAGGAAAAAAACCCCACCCACCAAACAAAAAACCCAAACCAAACCTAGAAAAGTTTTTAACCTGAACTAAATGAAAGTATATAGGTATTGCTTTCTGAAATGCAATTAGAGCTTTTATTTTAGAGAAAAGAGAAATTACATCAGTAATTGTAAATCAAGCTGACACTTAAGAACTTTCAACTCCCTTTTTATCAAGAAGTTAATATGCATTTTGTTTGTGGTTCATGAACTCAAATTTACACTTTTCAAATCTTTCAGTAGAATAATCACAGGGTAATTTATAATCAGCTGTATCATTCTTCTATCAAATGTGCTACTGAAACTCGGCATCTGTATGAAAGACTCTTATCCATCTGAAGTTTTTTAATGCTTCTGAATGCCAGAAATAACAGAATTTAAATTAAAGACAGTGCATGAGCAGGTGCTTTTTGGCCAACTTTACACAAACTAGAACATCCAGCCACACAGACACCTATGAAAATTTGCTAGTGTAAATTGGAAAACATAGTGCAAATTGGAGAACATATATTGTGAGGTCTGACAAAGCTGAATATCAAGGAGAAGGTTTAGAAAATGCACATTTCCACGTCAGTTTACAGAATAATATTCTGTTTTATTGGACTACCAGTTTTTGCTCACTTTTTATGATTGTGGGTAAAAAAATACAACTGCTGGTATATACGGCTTTCTAAAACAAGTTAACAAATCAAAATATGTGAATCAATACTGTGATCAAGTAGCATGACATTCTTCATTATAAGAAAAACTTCAAAAAAGGGCCTAACTTTATGGGTAATCTAAAGTATAAATGACAGTATATACTTTCATGATCCTTCTGTAATTGGTGGAGATAATTAGGAATTGTAGTAACATGATACTGTAATCTATGTAGGTATTTTTCTAAGAGTAAATTTCGCTTCTGAAATGTAAAATTATCTCTGCTGACTGTATAATAAGTTCAAACTAATAGTTCAAATGTAATTTTTTTCTGTGCAATTTTGACATATTTTGTCATTTTACATTTCTTTTAGAAATTGTCATTTCTTCCTGATGCTATTTCCAAACTTAGTCAAATGTTCAAGATTAGTTCAGCTTTGTCTTTCCTTTATTCATTCTGTTCTTCATTAATTTTATTCCTATGACATCATTGCTAAAATAATGTAATAACATATTCCTTCTAGTTTACCTTTTCCATTGGAGCATAATTATATTCTCTTGCATTTTATACTCAAACAGTTAATTTTTATTTTTCCTAGTCTAGTTTACATCTTGCTTCACTAGTTATAAAACAATAACCACTACAAATAACCAATGTGTGTATACATACATATATACATATTTCAACTTAAAAGCATTCCTCATTGACTATTACTTTAATTTAAAGTAGATAGCATCAAACAGCTCTTGTGAAATACAGCTCTCACTTGTCACAGTATAAAGGAATTTCACCCTTCTGTCTGATTCCTTATTTATCCTTTATTACAAGAAAATATCAGTAGCTGACAGTCTTTCCACTTAGACTTGCCAAGGAGCAGAACTGATCATCTTCCAGGCAAAAGGAGTTATTTTTTCTTTTATGATATTAATTTTTCCTCTCATGTTATTTTTGTTCTGATACAAAGTAAGACAGGATCTAAGATTTCTTTCCCTAGTGACACTGAAATAAGAAAACACAGAGAGGAGCAAGAAAAGTTACATTTTTGACCCTTCCAATTAGTTTTTGCTTTTTGTGTCAGATGTTTAGGCCTGCATCTGACAGAAATGATTTCTCAGCTGTTCATTTATTTGTTTGTTTGTTTATTCAAACCTATTGTCTCTTAGTAGAACTGCCTTATCTTTTGGTTTCCTCCAGTGTCCAAATCTAAACTGATAGCAAAAGAGGTCTAAAACCTGTTAACTGGGACTTATTGCCTTGGATCTATTGTGCTTGGACAGCATCCCTTGTATTTGGAATTGTCTTACACAGAACCAGGGAACAAAAAAATAATGAACAGTATTCATGGTCAGTGATCTGGCAACTGAGCTTTTGGTTTTTAACTTAGCTGTAAAAATACAGGATCTTCCCCTTTTTTTCATGTCAAGACATATAATTTGTGGTATTCTGGCATATGCATTTTCCCCATGTATATCTGCTATTCCTGTCTTTGTACCATCTTGCCTATTGTTATTCACCATTCAGTGACAATGTTTTTCACGTTTTCTCTTGGTTGTATTTGAGATTTATTTAAATGATTTTCAGCATCAGTTATCTCCTATAACTTTCTCTATCAGAAAATAGAACAAAAAAATTGCCTTTTTTAATATTTATACAATTTTCACATGTTCATATTGAATGTCTTCAGAAACTTCTACATATCTTTAGATGAAACATAGTATGGATTTACTAAAAAACACTATGTCTTGTTTTAAATTAACTGGAGCTTACTTTTGAATTAATATTTGGATCCTAAGGTACTATAGCTACAGAGAGGAAGTACTTAAGTCATTATGTCAGTCCAATTTGTTTCTGGGTATCACCTTTGTATATGCAGTTTAATTTATCTCCCCATCTTCTCCCTCACAACCAATCTCCTTTTGTATTAGAAACAGTATTTTAAAAGCTTCTAATACTAGCTAGAAAATAGCACATACCAAAGAAATACATTTTGCAGAATGCTGCTTTCTCAGCTCCTCTTTCACCATCCACCTTTGATGTGAAATCACCCTAAAGGTGTGTTACTTTGACAGGTTTTCTAACTCAAAAACTTCTCTGGATTTTGTTGACATTGTGCAATGTTACCCAAAGGGCTTTCTACAAGCCCTTTATTTATGTACACCAGCCATTTCTCAATGTGTCTGTCAGTTAATCCTTCATGCATGAAACCAAAAAAGACATTGAACTGGCTGATTTAATGCTAATTTTAATTAGCATATTGGAAGAAATTAGTGTACTAAATATGTAATACATTCTTTAAACAGAGAAATGACCTGAACTGCATATCTTTAATATATATATTTCAGTTGCCAGATCAAGTTCTAAGATTAGTCAGTGTTTCCCCCACCTCTTGGCCTCTATGACCCTCAAGAAGTATTTTGTATTTAAATATCCAATTTAAATTCAGATATCAATTATTATAAGTTTATAGATTTCTGGTTTTCCTCTTAAAATGAGAAAGGACAAAGCCAATTAAATATCAAAACAGAGAGAACACAGCATCTGAAGTACCAATCAGATCTTAAATTTAGAAAGAGAAGTACTTCTACATTGATATTTTTTCTGGTTGACCTTCTGTTACTCCTGAGTTATGTTAGACTAAATTATATTAGCCTTAATTTGTAATGACAAGTGCCAATTTTATACCTTTGTATAATTTGTGTTGTATAATTACATAATACAAAATAGAGCTTCAGTTTCTAATTGCTCTTCCCCCCCAAAAAAAACCCAAAAAACAACCCAACAAAAAAAAAAACCTTCAGGTATATTTGAACTCTGATTATTAAAGGCGTTCAATTTTATTTAGGTAGCTCAGCTGTTTGACAAAAACAGGGTACACTTTGTTAAGGTATATTTTGACATTACAAAAATCCAGAAAAAGATTAATTTCATTTTTCATGTAATTTACTTTTCTGGAATTGAACTTCCCATGTGTATTTTAAATTTATTAAATGGAAAAAGAGATATCAGAGTATAACTGAAAAGAAATAGAAACAACAGCAAACAAAACAAAAAAACTACTCAGAACAAGCTAACTTGCTAGAGTACTTTTAAAGAAACATTTACAAGATTAGATGGTCATTACCCTATCACTAGAAGATACTGCCTTATCTTCTCATTGCAATTACAGTTGAAAATAGTCTGGAAATTATGGGAAGTAATTTTGCTTAAAATAAACCAATTAAATTCTTCTTTTATTGAGTTACTATCAAGAATGGAACTATGTCAAGGATGTTTGGCCTTAGTCAATCCATCAAAATCTTTTTATTTAAGTAAATCATTGTGCTTTTAGTCACAGACCTTGACACCAGAGTACTTAGAAAATCACAACTCAGTCCGTACCTCGTTGTTATTAATTTGGTAGAAATGAAGAACAGCAGTTCCCCCTCACATTTAACTATGCATTTTTTAGATTTGCTGCAAGTTCTACAGATAGCTTTTGTTCATATTTAAATCTTTTTTTTTTTTTTAATTTTTAGTCTAAACAGGCTTAAATCCTTTGTATGACTAAAGACTAAGGCAACTTATTAAGGTGGATACACTGTGTGGGTTGCATTATTTCTTGATTTAATTTTCATGATATGGACTCTGCTACATGACAACTATTAGAGGAACCTCCACAACCATGAAGTGCCTAGGGTTCAAGTAGATAATGTTGGCTTAGATGAATCCCAATATGGCAGGTTTTGATTAGGGACTAATGTACATAAGTAGAAAATTTGATTCCAAGATATATAGCTCATTGTAACTCATGTCTGTCTAAATAAAATTATCACATTAATGTTTAATTAATATTTAGATATAAAAATAATTTCACTTACGGAAATGTGAGAAAAACCAGTAGTTTTAAAGCAGTCAAAAATATTCAGTTTGTTCAAAGTTAATAAGGTTTTGAATGGCTTTGTTTGGTTAGCTTTTTAGCATGCTATTTTGGTTTGTTCTTCCAAAGTTTTTTTACCTAGTAAAAGTAAAGTAAATTTCAAAGTAAATTTGCCTAGTGGTTATTTTTAAATCTGGTATCAAATGCTCTAATTATCTTAGGTTCTTTGTGGTTTAAATTGCATCAAGTACCTTTTTTTTAATCTCTTGTTAAATTATTCTTTTGTATACTAGCAATTACAGTTTATAAACAAACAAACAAACAAACAAACATATGTGTAACAATTAAAACCACTTTCACATTTGATGTCAAGGAATTTATAGGATTAGAAATCAGATTTAAGAAGTTGCCACCACAGTTAAATTTTAATAGTGGTGGAGGTTTTTTTCGTAATTCCTACATGTCTTTTGACCTCAAGATTATGGAGATTAAAAAAAAAAAAAAAAAAAAAAGCAAAAAAGTAAAAAAAATAAAAAAATAAAAAAAAAAAAAAAATAATTAGGAAGTAAAAACTCAGGTCAATTATAAAAGCATAAATTACATCTTAATTTAGTTAATTTAATGCACTTCAGTCTTTTGACCTTTTAATGTTCATGTCTATAGCTCTGAATAGAGGAATTATATGATTTTATTCTTTTAAAAAAATTAAAGTAAATTTCTCTTTTCATGGATTTATTTTGAAACATGCACTGGTCATCTATTTCCCTGATGTCATTATTTCAGACACACTGCCATACTAGAAACTTCTAAGACAATGAAGACAACTGTAGAAAGTAAGGGAGTTAGGCACCTAATAAGCTAAAGCAGCTACCTTCTAGCCTGGACTCAATATGAATCTCAGAATAAAATCTTGAACAACCAGACAACTGTAGGGAGCAATGAAATTGTAGGAATGTAGGAATATGCATGAAATTCTGTTCCACTTTACTGTGTCCTGCTAGGGAATCCAGCCTCCCCAAGCTTCCAAAAGTGGTCATTAGTTTTCTTTTGGTTCTGTGCCTTATTTGCTGCACTATGCAGGTGTCTTGAGCACCTGAAGGAATCTCAAACAGTATGCCATTCTGGACAAATTAATATATCCGTAAATGACTAAGCAGTATGAAGGCAGATGAAGTTAACCGCAGATAAATGCCAGATGGTGTGCACGAGGGAGAGGAGAGGGAGGTCATGCAGAAAACCAATACGTGCACCTACAGAAGGCTGGCCTCCTAGCTGACTCTTTCAGCCCTGCAGAGACACGTAGAACTCATGAGGGCTGCAGTAAGAAACTCGGGTTAGTTAATTCTTTCATCAGCACATATGGAATTCTTCTGTAAATTCCTAGGTGTTTCAGTGACTTTCCGTGCTTTTTTTTTTTCTCTGAGCACACTGTCTTCCAATCTACAAGCAGACAATTTACATTTGTGAGATATACATTTACCTTTGATATGTCTAAACCCCTGGCTCATTATGACTGTAAAACTCAAGGAATGTTATGAACACTAAATTAACCTTACCTAAATAGAAAACATTCTTTTATTGTGTTTTAATACCTTAAAATGTATTGAAGGAAGTCAAGGTATTGTAACAGAGATCCCCACAGTACAGATGCAAAGAGATAGCAAAGGATGATGAGTGCCTGGAAGCAAAAATTACATGAAGCTTAACATTTATCAAGTAGATGTAGCACCTCCTATTCTCAACGTTCCAAGCTCCTTCTCTGATACGTTCCAGGGGAATAACCCGCCTTCCCACAGAAATCAGCTAAGGATCTTTCTTAATGTAACCAGAGATATTTCTAAACCCTTTCTACTATAATACCATAGCTTTCTTGCTTAACTAATATATTTTTGTATAGGAAGCAATACTTGTATCGCTAATGCACAGTACACCAGTTACATCTTCAGCAAATGATCAGACAGTTCAAGAATGCAATTATAATCTATGCATTGCTGCCAATTGCCAGGCTGACTAGAAGATATAAAGAGCTAAGCATCTAATAATCATGATCTAATAAGGTGTGAGGGGGTTTGTATCACAATCAGCTATTTATATCCAGGTTTATTCTCAACTGTGGTGTAATTTTCATTCAAAGTGTTTTCAACATATACCCCTGCAGTATTAAGTCTCACACAGAACATTTTTGGTTACCATCGCCCTTACAGCTATCCCACTAGCAGTGTTATTTCTAAAACCCTTAGTGAGGGGCTTTCTTTCCCTTTCACGAACAGGTGAAGGAGTTCTAGACAGAGAGGGGATGAACTACAAAGAACAATGTTCTCCCAGTAATTATAAAGGCAGGTAAGCATTTGGGTTTTTTGGTGTGCAGTTTTTCTCTGAAAGTTTTCTTTGTCACCCTGCAACACATTTAACTCTGAATATGTAAATAAAACAAGAAATGTAAACCTGAAATTGATTTCAACATTGTTCCATTCAAAATGTTTAGTAGATTTCCAAACATCTACAAGGTCTGAAACAACAGCACTTTAAAAGTTATATTGTTTAAATCATAACAAGCATTTTATTTTTTTTTTTGGGGGGGGGAAGTTCTACAGCTAATTAATAATTTTTTAATTACTACCAATCTCAGTGTAAACTTAGTAAATTGTTTGTTAACATGCATTGGCCTTTCTTCCTTTTCTGGAAAGAAAAAAAAAAAAAGTTTAAATGTGAATGTGACTTTAATGTGACAATTTACAGGTTTTAATAGAAAAGTGTTATTTGTTTTGCCACAACTACAATAGTGTTCCTGCTTTCATTAGCTGACTGATATATTTACCAGTATTTGAGGTTATTGTTTTATGTATTTATTTATACAATCTAAATATGAAATAGTTGCCATTCATGGATCCATGTACACCAAATTCAACAGATTATCTTTTTCTCTCCATTGTCAACTCTCACTTTTTTCCAGGAGTTTTATTGCCAAGCTGAAAAGATTTCTCTGTCATCAGATACAGCAGTTCACAAAATTCCACAAATATATACAAAAATGCTTCATTCATCTGTCTCTCTCTTTCCTTTATATTTAAATCTTTTTCCAAACACTTTATACACTAGTGATTTTTTTTTCCTTAGAGGTTTCTGAAAAGGAAGATGAGAACTTTTTACAGAAACATGTTTTCACAGGGAAACGTGTAAAGTAATTTAGAATTAAACATGTTTTCAAAGGAAATTGTTTCAAAGGTAAAAGTTATTCTAGATTTGGTTAAGCTACTTTAATCTATAAAGCAATATTGCTATCACAAACCCAGTCTGAGATTCTTTAGTGAGGGATTAAAGAAAGTGCCTTTGAAAATAAGATGGATACAGACCTTTCATGTTAAATATTTGATAAATTTGTGGATGTTAATAACATGCTTATTAGAGAATAAATTTGAAAAGTTATCTACTTCTTGAATTTCTTTGCTTCCAACTTTTAAAAAAGTTAGATTTCTATTCAACCACCAGTTCTCTAAACTACATTCAGCCATGTACACTCTCCTTTATTGTATTTGAGGTTTTTTCTATTTTCTTTTGAAAGGATTGTGTTGTGAATGTACATAGAAGTGTGAAAGGAAACAGATTTTTCTATGTGAATAGAATTGTATTTTGTAGTAACATCTTAGGTAAAGCTTGTCTACGTTTTTATTTCACATGCTTAAGTTATTCCCCACAGAACTAAAACTAAAAGAACAGCAAAAATTATATATGCATTTAAATTATCATAACAAAGTATTTTAGCAACTCAAGAGCCAGACCTATGGTAGTAATTCAAATATTTAAGTGGAATTAACTCTGAAATGAAGATAGTTCAAGAATACACAAATGAAGTAAAAAAGAATACTCTCTACTGTTAGAAGGAGACACGTCTATCTTTAAAAGCTAGTTTGGTAGCCACATTAAAGCTGAAATCCCCATTTACTTTAGCAAGAACACTTATTTTCTTAAATTCTAAGTTCATTTATGCACCTACAGAATATTAGCACAAGGTATTAATGACAAAAATCTTCTGAGAGGAGGTCTGGATGTCCTCAACTTTTAGGTTTTCCTTGAATTTTCACTCCAGAAAAGCAAAACTAAATAAAAGAAAGACCTGGCAACCCATCAGAACTACTGGCTTCCTAATTGTACTCTATATACTTGCTTCTTCATTGATTATTTCCTTCTGCCGTATTAGAACACATGCTGACCATCACATTTGTAATGAAATTCCTTCATGTCTGCCTTTTTTGGACAACTGGATAATCTCTCGTGTCTTTCTTCTATCAAACACTATCAAAGGGTCAATGATCCTGTATCTCTGACAAGTTGAGTTTGTTGTCAGTGGAAGTGCCTGCAGATTATTTGGAGTCTACATTTTCATACTTCCTATCTTTGCCTTGTGACAATAACCTATAATATAGACTACATGTATTCAGAGGCTGTGGAAAACAAGTACTTTTGAAAGTTACAAACTCATCAGCATTGGGACTATAGAGGGGGTTTGAATCTTTAGCTTGATGCTGTAGCAATAGCTCAGCACATACTGAACACATACTCCTCTGCTGTATCTTGCGTGAGAGGTTGCTACTACCACTAGCAGATGAACTGGAGGATGAAAGGAAGAGGGAAAACAGAAAGAAGCAGAGTGGTGGCAGCAGGTGCTGCTTCCCAGTTTCCCATCAGTTTTCATTGGCAGCAACAGCCAGATCCTGGATGTTTTAGGGACTCTTTGGCACTTGCTGCTGAGGCAGCTGTCATTTATTTTCTCAGGAGAGGAATAAAATTAGGCCGTACAGAAAGGTCTGCTGAAAAACGGAAGAAATCACTAATGCCATTTATAACTCCATTTGCCAGGGAATTATACAGTTCTAAGACAGAAAACAGCAGCAAGAAGCAGCAGCTTGTGTCACCTAAACTACTTCAGAAATCAAAAGCCACTGCAATGGAGTAATGGATCACTTCAAATCACAGAAGTCTGATAGAAATGGTGACAGACCTCAACTCTCATATGGTCTAACATTTGTATTTTGACCACTGGTCTCTTTCTTTTTCATGGTCTGTGAAGTGACTGCTATGGCTCCATTATGAAACTATATATCTAAACAAAAAGTACAAAGTAGTGGCAGTACATTTTCTGACCAAAAGAAAAAATAAATACCCACCAAAGCTTTACTTCATAGTACAGTCATGTTTGTTAACAGCTTTCTAAGTATTCAGAAATGTTTGAAGATAATAAAAGTTACTATTAAAAATTTAAAATTGAGATAATTTTAGCAGAATGGGTAATGGTTTGACAGTTACTATCTTTCACAAGAAGAAATAATCCAAGGATCACTAAAGTCACAAAATATCTCGTAAAAATGGCCTAAGGAGCCAATAGAGATTTAAAGAAAAAACTATATTCCTGCAACAAAATGCATTGCAGAGCATTGCAGGCTATATTGCCAAACTCAGCATAAAAAAAGTTAACAGTCTACATTTCAACAAATATAAAGATAGCAGTATTACAACAATATAAAAGTATTCTTAAATATACCTAAATGCCTGATATGATTTAGACTTTGTTTCTGTAACCTAAAAGTGTTGAACATGTATCAGTAAAATATCTATCTATCTATCTATCTATCTATCTATCTATCTATCTATAAAAAGCTTTATGTAATTGCTGTACCTTTTGATTTAACTATGTTCAGCTAAGTGGTATTCACTGCATACACATATATAGAATTGTTTAGGTTGGAAAAGACCTTTAAGATCATCAAGTACAACCATTAACCCAGGACTGCCAAGTCCATCACTAAACTATGTCCCTAAGAAACACATCTATGCATTTTTTAAACAATTCCACGGATGGTGATTCCACCCCCTTCCCTGAGCAGCCTGTTCCAATACTTGACCACCTTTTCAGTGAAGAAGTTTTGCCTAATGTCCAATTTAAACCGCTGCTGCTGAAACTTGAGGTCATTTCCTCTTGTACTGTCACTTGTTATCTGGGAGAAGAACTCTACCCCCACCTAGCTACAACCTCCTTAAAAGTAGTTGTAGAGAGCAATAAGGTCCTCCCTTGAGCCTCCTTTTCTCTACACAGAACAACCCCAGTTCCCTTAGCTGCTCCTTGTAAAGCTTGTATTCTAGATGTTTCCAGCTTTGTTGCCTTTCTCTGCACACACTCCAGAACCTCTACGTCCCTCTTGAAATCAGGAGCCCAAAACTAAACACTGCAATTGAACTGTGACCTCACCAGTATCAAGTGCAGGGGGACAATCATTTCCCTTGTCCTGCTGCCCTGCTGTTTCAGATACAAGCCAGGATGCTGTTGGCCCTCTTGGCCACCTGGGCACACAGCTGGCTCATGCTCAGCCAGCTGACAACCAGCACCCCCAGGTCCTTTCCCACCAGGCAGCTTTCCAGACACTCTGCCTCAAGACTAGTGTTGTGTGGGCTTGTTGTGACCCAAGTGCAGGACCCGGCACTGAGCCTTGTTGAACCTCATACACTTGGCCTCAGTCCATCGATCCAGCCTGTCCAGATCCCTCTGCAGAGACTTCCTGCCCTCCAGCAGATCAACACTCCCCTCCCAACTTGGTGTCATCTGGAAACTTACTGAGGGAGCACTCAATCCCCTCCTCCAGAT
>JAVJGJ010020196.1:0-12676 GCA_035590215.1 Microhierax caerulescens
GGGGGGGGGGGGGGGGGCGGTTTCCGGAGCAGATGCGTGTTTTCTTTAGGGGTGGCCTGTGGAGGGGTCTGAAGGGTTATGGCGGGTGTTGGTGCCACATCTACGCATTTTCTAAACACCCCCAGGGACGGTGATTCCAGCACTTGCCCGGGCAACCTGTTCCAGTGCAGTGAAGAAATGTTCTTATTCTTTTATTAATACCCAATTTAAACACCCCACCCCCCGTTGTAACTTGAGGCTGTTTCCTCTTGTCCTGTGACCTGTGAATCTGGGAGAAGAGACCGACCCCCACCTCGCTACAGCCTCCTGCCTGTCAGGCAGTTGTGGAGAGCAGTAAGGTGTGTGTGTCCCCCCGAGTCCCCTCCTCTCCGGGCTGAACATCCCCAGTTCTCAGCTGCTCCTCATCAGACTCGTGCTCCAGACCCTAATGATGCTCCGTTGCCAGGAGCGCCTGGCTGCCTCCGCTTCCATTCCATGAGGTGTTCACGCACGCAGCTCGCATCCCCCTGAGCCTTCTCTTGTCCAGGTTAAACAGCCTTTCCTCATCTTCCAAACCCTCCACCATCGCGGCCCGTCCCCAGTCTGTCTCCAGGGTGTCCTGTCTTGTACAGAAAAATCCCAGCACTCCACGTGTGACCTCGCCAGCGCTAAGTGCTATCCCCAAGAAGGCTGCGGAAGGTGCGTTGTGCCAGTGCTGAAAGAAGGCCCTATCCAGGTTAAAACAAACAAACACAAAAACCCTCACAAAACCACCTCCTCCTCTGGAAATGTAGTCAAGTGAATACCCTGATGAAAAGGAGAAACAGGTTTAAATATACTGGGTTTGAAATTAATGTGATGTTACAAGTCATTCCTAAGGAAAAGCTACACATTTTCACTTGAATCATCCTAATGAAACATTTACTGGCTCATAATTACTTACTACTTACAATTACTGGTGTAATAGTGAAAGAGGCCACTTTCACTAATAGGCCGATACTCTTACTACTACTACTGCATAGTATCTAAATCCTCAAAACTGACAGATGTGCAGACAGCAGCATGTGGTGGCATTGCTGAGCTGGAAGGGCTGTTCAGCTCCGTGGGCCGTAGCACAGTGAGACCTGCGGGACAGCTGTTAACATACCTCAGACACTGGACAACTTACCCGAAATACAATTTAAATGATTTGACAAGCAAAGTGAATAAAAGCAACTGCACCTCTCTGCTTGTAAGTACATTTTTATTAAGAGTGCAGCAACGGCTGTCAGAAATAACATCTTGATCATCTAATTTTACAGTGAAAAACCATTGTGTTGTGAGGTTCTCGTTTCTGGCCCTTTACTGTATTTGGCCGTTTGGGGTAACATCCAGATTGTTATACTTGAAAATAAGGTGCTTTCCTACAGGTTCTTTTGCATGGGATCAGTTCAAATGAAAACATGTTTAAAACTGAATGCTCATCCTTCATTTTTTCCCCATGGTGAAACACGTACCTGTATTTCTCAAGAACTGTACTTATCACTCACCCATAAACAAGTCTTGCTTAAGGCACAAGAAAACAAGTACTTCCTCTCAGGCACAAAGATAAACCACACTGAATGACAGTTTCTGTCTTTGCTGCAGATTCAGGTGAATCAGATGATTAAGTCACTGAAAAGAAGCCCTATGAAAACAAAAGCTACTGTTTGTTCATACTGGCTCATAAGTCTCTGTAAAACACAGAGAATCTGCAAGTAGTAATCTAGCCACTGTTTGAGAAAAACACCAATCTGTCTTGTAATTGACAAGAATGTATGGTACTGAAAGAAGCCAGTATGTGTTCACTTTCTATTTTTTTAAAAAAGATTTAAGTTTCTGAAGGCCACAGAACTAAAGTGTTAGCGTATTTATTTTAGGAGTGGTGACCCAGAGACCATGTGCTGCAGCAGCGTGGTGTTCCTGAGGAAGCAGAATCGCTTTTTACAATTTCCCTGAGATTTATTACTATGATATCCACCCAAACCCCAGTGATAAAAGAGTGGGAGCAAATCTCTATCATAAAAAATACAGAAATACCCTGAAAATAAAGTTCCTTGTTACATACTGAATGCCTTCACAGACCAAAAGAAAAAAATATATAAAACAGCGTTTTGTTCATTTTTTTGACCACATACTTTTTACAGGGCAAGTTTTTACCTCTCCTCCTGCCAAAAGCCAAAGGTTTGACTGAAAGAGAGTGGGGGAAGAGGACAACCAATCACTTTGGAAACGTTTAGAAAACACCAGGTTTGTTAGTCAGAAGAAATGAAATGAGGGAATGGGCAGGGAGTACAGAAGCAGTGCTTAATCATGTACTCAAAAAGATTTAAGGAAAAGGAGTTTATGCACGCCCTTAATTGTATCGAGAAATGCACTAAAATCCTCTTCCGTGAGAGCACAGAACACTACAGTAGCAGCACGTGTGCTTGGCAGGTTTCTTTAAGCTTTGTATTTGGCAACGTGTTCACGAGCTATGATCATCCTTTGAATTTGAGCAGTCCCTTCGTAAATCTGAAAAGAAGAATTACAAGATTGATCATTTTTGTAAAATATTTTCACAGATCTTTCTACACTTGTCAACCTTCATAGCACCAATCCACAGTGAATTAGGAAGTGCAGAAAGAGAGAGAAAACTGAATAAAATATGAGCGTGCTTTGATTAACTACAGTGCACTAAATGCAATAAACCACATACAAAACCTTCAGAGAGAGTCTTGTGCTCCCAGATGCTCTCATCAAAACTCTGTAAGGTTCTCACAAACTTAACAGACACTGCGGATGAAGGATGGGGAAAATCTTCTCTGGGGAAGCAAATACATAATCTCGGTTTCGAAAGTGTGGGGGGAGGGGGGGAGGTGACCTGGGCTGCAAGTGTTGTATTTTCTTTGACTAGCCTTTCAAGGCTACAGCAAATATTCACATTCATCCATTTATTACCACTGCTCCTTCTTCACTAGTACTCCCTTCAACACATTATTTTTAATTTTTTTTTTACTTCTTTTAACCAGGCATTCTTGTGTTTTCCTCTAGAAACATTCTGCATCTTGCTCCCGTTCTATTTGGCTTGCTGGCAGCCAAGGCAGAGCTACACAACCAAAGGCATATGTAGGTGTCACGCAGAAAGGCAGCCACGAACTCCACAGGTACAGTGCAATGTGATTCAAGGGCCACACAGTTCAGTGGTTTAAAGCGTTTCAGCTCCCAGTTCTGCTAAAACTTGCTGTGGCAAATTGCTCCAATAAAGATTACTGGGTCTGCTAAACATTAGTCAGTCTTGCTGAATAAAGAACTGCAGCATCGTATATGCTAAGAGGACACTAACATGGAATATTTTCTTGCTAATAATACTGCAGAAAAAGAACAGGGGATTATGGGTGACTATGGACTAAATACGACTAAATATGAGCATGTTTTGTTCTTTTGGAGAAGGCAAAAATAATAATAAAAAAGTTTAATCACTCCTGACTGCGCTGCACTTCTGTTAATACAGCATATGCAAGATCATTAATCCATGATACTCAGTCCTGGTAATATCTCAGCTGAAGTAATCTGCCCAGCTTATACCAAAGTCTCAGGCAGACAGAAAGTTTAGAGCACCGCAAGAAGCTATGAAGAGAACAGCATTATACGTAAGGCATCTCCACTTGACAAAATACCGAAGCAAGCATGGCTATTTTGATCACTTGTTTTCTACACTGCTTTTTTTCTTCAGACTTCAAAAGCTTTAAAATGAAGGGTCCACGCATTTCAGAGTTACCACATGAGAAAAAAATGCACCGCAACAGTTGTCTTATGTAGGTTAAGTTGTTGATCTAACGCAAAGAGGTTTGTACGTAAGAATCTGCCTCATTTGAATGCCCTTTCTTTAGAAGAATTATTGCTCTCACCCTCAAATTTTTTTCTCCATACGTTCACATCACAATTTCAAATCAGTAGCCATTAGTTTCTTCTCTATAAAATGTATGCATTCCTCTGAAGATCACTCTCTCTTTTACTCACCTGGTAGATTTTAGCATCTCTCATTAGTTTTTCTACAGGATATTCAGTATTAAATCCATTTCCTCCAAAAATCTGCACTGCATCTGTAGCTACTTGGTTTGCAACATCACCCGCAAATGCCTTTGCAATGGAAGCATAGTAGGTATTCCTGCGACCGGCGTCGACTTCCCAGGCAGCCCTTTGGTAAGCCATCCTAGCCAGTTCCACTTTCATTGCCATTTCAGCAAGCATGAAAGACACTGCTTGGTGCTGTAAATGATGAAATAAACCCAGTTAACTTTGCCTGCTTAAAATTCTACGACATCCAAGAATACAGTCTTCATACTTCCGAACCTGCAAATTCAACACCCTCGGGAAGCTTTGAGTTCTACAGAATCTGGATCAGGCTCTCAACTCTATGCGGAATTAGACAGGATGTTAATTCTAAATTCACTTAAGTCACAGGGATGAAGTATTGAAGTTGTGCTTTACTTTTCATGAGATCTCTATTTCGCCTGTTGTCTATTCACAAGCAGTGTGACTGGCCACGTTTTCTATTAATATTAATACTGTGAGTCAGTCTTGTTTCACATACCTCACAGAGGTGTTTCTCCTTTCCTGAAAATCCCTGCGCATAAGACTTGAAGAATTTAAGTTATGTCCTGACAGTAGAAGAGTTTCGGGATTTTGGGTGGAGTTTTCTTTGCGGTTTTACTATTATCATCAAGAAGTTATGGAAGAATCCCAGGAGTTCCTGCATAGCTAGATTTACTCAGACAGTGCGGACCTATATACTTGAAAACCCAAGAAATGGCAGACATATAACAACTTGCACGTTCTAAATATTGAGGAAGAACACTGAAAATTCACCAGTAGTCCATCTAGTGTGAAAACACAGCTTTTTGATATATTTCTTTTTATATATTTAACTTACTTCAACAATTGGTTTCCCAAAGGTTTTTCTCTCCAAAGCATACTTTGTAGCTTCATCGAGTGCTCTTTTTGCTAACCCAACAGCACCAGCTGCTACCTGAATTGAATATAGCACAGAATGAAAGTCAGAAATTCCTACTGTATTTTTCAAGTAACTTATTTCTGATACTTACGGGTGGCCTGGTTTTATCAAAAGCTCCCATTGCAATTTTAAAGCCAGCTCCCTCGGCTATTAATACATTTTCTTTCGGAACTCGTACGTCTTCAAAGACAATACCCCTTGTGTCAGAGCAGCGCTGACCCATATTCATTTCCTGAAAAGCAAAGTTTACAGAGGTCCAGCTAAACTGGATTCTTGCAACTTATGTCACGTTTTTGTTCTTTACTTTACTCAAAGCATAAAGTAAGCTGTTTTTTTTTCCCCAAAAACACTTCAGTTTTATCTAGAAATTACCATATAGACAACAAATACGAGTTTTGCATTTACAGACCAACATGCCCTCAAATTGCCAGAGCTGGGCAGTTCACTTTGCATGTGCAGTCAGTGCTGTATCTGTGATCACTTGTTTGTCTTTTTCTAGTTCAACTATATTCTTGGCGATGGGAGAGGGAAAAGTAACATTACCTAATACGCAGGCAGTAGTAAAACACAGCTGCACTACAAACTAACAAATAAATGAGATTTCAAGTTTTCAGGTTCCTTTCCTAATGCTTAATGTCTAGTTCTGCCTGCTACTAAAAAGAGTACTTTCTTTCTCATCATCGTGCCCCCGCAAACAGAACTAGCCCAGTGTCCCCAAGGCCCACCCCTTGAGCAGGAGTAGCTGAAATTTAAAGCACGCTGTGTGCTTATGGTTAAAGCCCACCTTGCTTCTCCCATTTTCAAGGCATGCTGTTTCACCTTAACTGGCACGTCTCAGTTCAATGGTTTTTGAAGATTCTTTGGCAACTGTGCAAAGTCATCTTACTTTACACCATCCTTAATAATTCCTTATATGAATTAATAAAATTATTAAGCAAGTCTTATGGATAGTTTATGTATGCTGTGAAAAGAATCACTGTACGTAAGCACATGAAAAAGGTCAGTTGCTTAACAGCCTTTTTTCTTGAATGGCAATTTGTTGCATTATTGGTTTAGAAGTGAATTCTTGGCTTGTCAAATAAGAGATGCGCTCTTCACCTTTCTTCCAATTTGGATTCCAGGGCTATTTGCTTCCACGATGAATCCAGTAAAGGCTTTGCTTGCGGGGACTTTTGGATCTGGATTGGTACGAGCTAGCAAAAAATACCTAGTGTAAAACAAATGAGGGGAGTCAGCTCATCCTCACAATTAAAAGTCAGATACTTTTTTAGCTCACACGTTAAATGTTGTTGGTTTGGTTTTGTGTATGTTGGTACCAGGAAATAAACCACTGAATAAGTTAGCAACCCTTTATTCTTGGCCCTTCCAAAAAAGTAAAACCCTGAGAGGAAGCAAGAGAGAGGAAGTGTCAATGAACCTCTTGCTGCAAAAGTCAAGATGCAATTCAGTTCCTTCAGATCAACATGCTAAAGGTGCTCCACCTTTTCCATGTGTTCTAAGTCTCAATATTACAAGCAGCTTCACAAATAACATAAAAGAAACCAATTCCCAGCACACAGATAAAGATTTTTACTTGGGAAATACAGTACTGCATGCAAAATGTTATATTAACCTCTTGGTTTTACTCTTCTAAGTTGTAAGTAAGGTTTTCTTCTGTTAGCAATTAAAGAGTCGTGTATCACATTTACGCTGTTCAGTAACATCAAGAGATAGCTGACAGCATGATCAAAGAGAATCTATCTTGAACAAGGAAGCAATGAGAAAAGAAAACCTTACAGCTCTTCCTCTGGATTTAAAAGGAATTTAGTGTTGGGGATGAGCATGATCTTGTCAGACATCATCAAAGAGGTGCATCTTGTAAAGCACCTCCATAGACACCAGAGCACCATCTGCGTTCTTTGACACTTGGAAAGTGTCTTCCCTTAAGAAAATAAAAAGTAACGGCACAATCCTAGAGCTTTTCTGTCTTCACTAACAGCCAGGGCTGTTTCTAGTACCATCAGAAGCAACTGATCTGGGTCACCACAGCCACAAAGCCAGGGCCCCTGTAACATGAGCTTCTGGAGTACTGTGGCAGTTAACTGTTGCGGCCCTTCCCTGAAGACTTGTGATAGCAGCCACAACTGAGAGCCCATTCCCTGGGGGGTTGCACACCCGACACATGCCTCCCCCAGTACAGAACAGAACAACAGAAAATGTGATGCCAGTGGCAAGTCAACGCACCAGTTTGCTTTCCCACCATTTGTGATCCACATCTTCTGGCCATTAATAACATACTCATCTCCTTTCTTCTCAGCCTTTGTTTTTATACCAGCCACATCAGAGCCTGCTCCAGGCTCTGTTACACAGTAAGCCTAAAGGAAAAGAAAAGGCAAAATACTGAAGAATAAAGTTCTACTTTGGAGCAACCACAAATTACTGCAAATTATGTGCACCAAACTGATCTGTAAACGTTTTAAGTGAACCACGTGGAAAAGCCCAGAACGCATCCAAAAAGCCCAACAACGGTCTGCACAAGAATCCAAACGTGTAGGGGTCGATTTTCCTCATAAATCCATAATAATCCTTAAAATTGTCTTTTAATTTTAATGGTAAACAGACGCATTCTGTAACTTTTCATAAGTCATCCCTTCCTTATCCTTCACAACTCCGGTATGGAAGCCGAAGACCTTTCAAATCTGAAAATAAGAGCACAGAGTATGGTGCACTTTATGGTTACTGTGCTCTTCATTTTATGAGGCTCACTTGTTCAGATTCTAACAGGCTGCACATGAATCTTTATTACATAACAGAGAGTGCCTGCATAATGTTTAAGATCCATAAATGCAGATCAATGCCATCTGAGTGGAGTCTGCGCTCATACAAACGTTGCATTTTTCTTAGACTCCCACACCTTCTCTTGAAAGGGAAATAAAAGGCACTGCTTTTCGGCAAGTGACTGAGCATGGTTTTCCAGGTATTACCTTCTATTTGCCCACTGAATGCGCTTAATTCAACATTCCTTGACTTTCAGTAAAAGCCACTGTTTATTTACAAACCAAAACAGGCTACACTGTGAGTAGATATCAGTGGTTTTAAAAAAAAAAAAAAAAACACCAACCAAAACCATGATTAATACAATTTGGGAACAGTCTGCAATGCACCTAAGTTATACGTACACACATCATTGGTTCCTCTGTCATTCTTCCCAGGTATTTTTTCTGTTGCTGCTCATTTCCTGCAATGATTACTGGCATTTGCTGAAAGAAAATATTCAGACCATTAATCCATCTTCCTAAAGGGCACAGACTCTAGTCTAAAGGCGGTAAGAAATGACAGAACTGACCCCCAGGGAGTTCGCCTCGATGGCCGTTTGAACCCCGGTACAGCCGTAAGCCAACTCTTCCGTAATAAGGCATGCTTCAAAACTGCCAAGGCCAAGACCACCTACAGTTGAAATATTTCATGGACTAAAATAAGCTACAAAAGTGGAACATATCAGTGATTTACAAAACCTGCTTATCAAAATCATATGCCCCCACATACTTCTGACTGTGCGTTGCGTACAATTAGATGTTCCCATGCCAGCTTTTTAAATAAAGTTTTGTCAGATTAGTGACAGATGATGTAAAAATTACATTTCGCAGTTCCAGGGTGATGGTGTGCTTGATGTCGGACAGGTTGCACAAAATGTACCAGTGGGACCTTTTGACTACTTCACAGCTGAGAATTTCCTTAAGAGTTCTTAGGAAGCAGAGAAAGGGCCACAAGGGCTCCTGAGCTTCCACAGCACTAAGGAAGAAACAAAACACGTCTGTACCAGTTAGCAAAACAACCCAGTAACCTGCTTCTGACAGAAACCAACACTTTGTCAAGTGTGTAAAAATACAACAATACAGCAATGCTTCCCTGAAATATTTTTCCCAGCCTTCGTGTGACTTACCCAGCCAAAACTATCTTTGTTATGCTAGCCCTTGACAGGTGTTTCTTCTGTGAATTTGCCCAGTCTCTTTTTGAACCTCTTTACAGTTTTAGCATTGATACCATCCAGGGACAATGAGTTTCACAAACGAACTACACACTGAGTGTAGAACCATCTCCTTTCATTTATTCTGAACCTGCCGTCTGCCGACTCCATCTGATGCCTTCTCATTGTACTGAAGGGGACAGTGAGCTGTCATCCCTTTTCACACTCTCCACGACACTGACGTTATAGGCATTTCTCATGAAGAAGCTGTTCTATGTATTTCATCATCTCTGTCATCCCTCTAGGAACCTCCCCTATTTCCACAACAACCTTCTGAGGTGGAAGGATCAGACTGCATGATGAACTAGAAGCAAGAGCAACTTGGGGGCAAGCAGTAGCATAGTTATGGCTTCTGCTTTTCTCTTTGTTCCCTTCTCGATTTCTGACCTTCAATTGATGGCTTTGACCACTTCTGGGCATTATGCTGACATCTTCACAGAACTCGGTATTATAACCCCCATATCTCTTTGTTTCACAGGTAATAACCAGTTCAGAAGACACCATTTTTTTCTGTGAGGTCTGGCTTGCTTCTTCCCTCTCTTGTGTGCATCACTTTTCCTATTTTGAACTTCATCTGCCATTTGAACAGTCGCTCAGTTTCCCCACCTTCTCCTACAGCTCTTCGCACCAGCCTCATCGTTGGTAGCAGGTAAGTCAGCATTATCAATAAACTCTATGATCTCACTATTGATCTCCTTTTCCAGGTTGTCTGTGGGTATCCCAAAGAGCACAAGCGCCAGCAAGACTGTGCTGCTCATTTCCCCACTATGAAATCTGATGAGCTTTCAAATTCATTTCTCAAGTTTAAGCATTTTAGACCAAACAGGCGTCCCTTGGTCACATGCTCAGTTACTGAGGGTTGGATCTTGTAACAGTCCCTTCCAACCCAAACCACTCTGTGATTTGAGGATTCTACTTCAGAGAACGCCAATTATTTCAGTGCCATGACTTCTTTTTACAAAAGCCCTTCTCTAGCACATCATGTTTAAGATGAAGTACAGATGCAGTGGACACACATACTTGCCCTTAACATACACAGTATATCAGGCTTACCTGATGCATGTATTTTCCCAGCTCTCCCTTGCAGACCTTGTAAAGCCGTGATGTCCAATTTGTCACTTGGAAGTTTTAATTTAATATAATTTAATAACCAAGTGATTCTACATTGCAGTGGTCCAGCTATTTCAGCCTTGTGAGGATCACGTTTATTCAGCCACAGATACTCAACTGCTCCTTTGATCTCTTTACTTCATTTTTTTGATACAAGATATACCCTCTAATAAAAAAAATCCAGGGCCTGCTATGACATTTCCCCAAATTTGTTTTCAGGTAACATACACACATGAAAAAGAAAATCTAAAATTTAACATTTTTTCCATGGTTACTCATATACCTAAGCACCGATCCTCTGCACCTCCTCTAAACTGGAAAATCATCCTTCTGGCATAACGTCTTAAATTGCTCCAGCCTGTGTCACAGAGTAGATCAAAGTACAACTGTCTAGTTTCTCTGCCTCATCAGATGACACAGCACACCAGGGAACAATTAGGCAACTGTAATCATGGGAGGAAATCTACTTATAAATACTAAATCACAATCTAATTTGTTGCGAGATTACATCCACCCCTAGTGACACTTTTATGTGTCAACCTGCGTACCGATTCAGTTTAGCTTATTGAAGTATGCAACTGTTCATGTTATACAGAATCCATCATTACACACATAAATCCCCTCTAAGGCCTTTTCTTTATTTTACAGATTAAAAAGAAGATTTACTTACCACAGCTTTCTGGTATGTGTGAATTTATAAGACCAAGTTCCCAAGCCCGTTTTATGAGTGGAAAAGGATACTGAAACAGACAGGGAAAGTCACTATCTGATTCATCACAGTTAACATTTTACATTTTACACAGGTTAAGGTCAAAATCTCTCTTTTCCCCTGCCATATAGTAGATTTACCTCTCCAGTTTTGTCATATTGTGCAGCAACAGGAATGATCTCCTCCACAGCAAATTTACGAGCAGTAGCTTGAAACTCTTTCTGTTCATCAGTAAGTTCTATTAAAAAAAAAAAAATTAAAAAGAAGTCACCAATTTTGCCACTTATCAGACTATGAGAAGAGAGAAAACAAGTCTCAGTTCCTTCCAGGACAATCCAGAGCACCAGGACTTACCTTCTTGGGCCTCTCCAGAAACCAAAGCACCTCAATATCCTCTTTCTCTCTAGAGAAAAACCTCCACTGATCTCTAGTCGATGCCTACATAGGGTGCTTACTTACTTATGACAAAATTATTCTAAAAATATTGAAAACCAAGTAGGAAGTGCCATGTAACATACAAAGTATTACCAAAAGAAATGAGAATCATGCTGTGCTAACTAAATGAAGGAGATGGAGGCAGATGAATGTTGCTTATCTGATGAATCTGGCTGCTCAGTTTCAAGCATTTACCTGCTGACCCACTAAATTTGCCTTTACGTATCTAATATGCTGAGGATTAATTTCTTTATAACCCATTTCCGCTAAGTCTACATACAGTTATTTTAACATTTTAAAAGCCAATGTGAGGTAGTTATTCAAAGCTAAGCAACTCTGGCAATCAAGTAAGCTCAAGACAGACATCAGTTAAAAAAAATCTCATAAATATCATCAATACCTGGGCCTTCCTGAGCTGGAGAAGAAAGTAAATTGGGGTTTCAAATAATTATCTTAAAAAAAAAAAACAAAACCAACAGAAATCTATTCAGGATAAGCGCCTTAATTGTAAATTCATACTGAACTGCAATACAGTTGTTTGGGGTTATTTTTTTTTTCCCCCTAACTCTGCAATCTGTCCTTAACTGTTCCCTTTCTTTCAAAAATCGCAATACTTACCAAAGCTAAAGCCAGATGCAGGTTTGCTTATGTGTACGTTTTGAGCAGGTTTACTGGAACGTGATCTCCATCCATGCCCTGCAATGGTTTGGAGCATCTGCTAAAGAGAAAAAGAACATGAGCTGCAAGACCTTTGCTGCACAAGTCCCATAAAGCTACTAGCCTGACCGCAGCACAACTGCACCATGAAGCACGAAGAACACAGGCAATAACAGCTGCAAATACTTTTTTTTCACTGTGTTGACAGAGAATACTGAAAACATTTATACAGTTAAAAGGTGAAGAAACGCAGGAAGCCCACTGCTAGGCAGAGAAGCGTTGAATACTGAACTGCTGGGTGAGAGCATATTCATAGTTCAGGATGGTATTTCTTCAGTTGGCAATGTACTACTCATTGGAGTTTTGCGGCCCTGACCCAACGCCCTTCACCTTCCCCCCACTTCAGGGGTGGCTCTGGGGACAGGGAGCGCATGGAAAGGCCACTGCCTCAGCTGTGAGCCCTTCGCCCTGCCCAGCAGGTTATCGACAGCTCCACATCTTCTTGCATGAGGAATATTTTTAATTCCTAACAGGAAGGTTAGCCCTTCAGAAAGCAACTTTTAGACCCGGTATTAGCAAACCCCGCTTGCAGCGCAGACAAGGGAGGGCAGCAGCCAGGCGGGGAGGGCACACACTGTGCCCGGGGGCCGCCCCAGGCCTGGGAGGCGGCGGGGAGCCCCGGGGGACGCTGCTGGCACGGCCGGCTCCCTCCAGCCGGTTACCCCCCCCCAGGCCTCCCCCTTCCCCCCTTCCCGCTGGTCCCTTG
>JAVJGJ010020197.1:0-12631 GCA_035590215.1 Microhierax caerulescens
CTGGATTTGGCAGGGAAAGCAGCCCTCCTCCCCATCCTCCTGACCACGGAGGCAAACTGGGCTTCTATGGTATGATCAGGGCAACAGGTCTGGTACATTGCCCTGCCTGAGCTGTAATCAAGCTCAGGACTACCTGATCACGATTCAGGTATCTCATTATCCCTTTTCCTGTCTATTAATCCTCCTTTTTTCTGTGCTTTATTTCTCCATTTCTCCACCCCAGGCTTCTTCCAATTAAACAGCCAACCCCTAAATACTTTTTCTTTGGCCCAGTTTTGCTCTGTCTGTTCCAAATTTGGTGTTTCTGATACTGGTACTTAGGTGATACTGTGTATGGCATTTCTGGATATGGTAACCTATGAGCTGTTGGCCTTGCAGGGTCCTGCTCCCTGAAAGATTCCACAGTGCTTCCCTCCAGCTATCTGTGACCTCTGACCACTGTTCACTTAACACCCCCTTAACCACCTGCAAAATCCAGCCACTCCTTATGGCACTATCTATAACTTCTGTCAGCTTCTCACATTATCTCTCAGGTCTGGCAGTTTCTCATGTCCTGTCCAGCAGTTTCCCACATCCTGTTCAGCTAGCTTAACTTCAGGCCAGGACTCAGCCAGTGGCCTTGTCACCTTCCCACAGCTCTAAAAAAGAGGGAGGAAGGGGATGATAGTGAGAAAATACTTATTAGTCATTCACTATCAACCTGGGAGACTGTACTGAGCTAGGTTCCCCAGGGATCCATCCTGGAGCCAATGCAACTCACTACTCATTGATTTCATTAATAGCTGATGTGATAGATAAAACACCTAACAATTATGCAGATACTACGAAGCTGTGTAGGACTGTAAGCCATCTCAAGGACTGGCACAGAATTTAGATTAATCTTGTCCAGCTGGGGAGCCAGCCTGGAAAAACATTAGTTGAGATGCAGTAGGGACAAGCACACTGCTCTGTGTGTCCATAGGGACCAGCAGCACAAATACAGGGCAGAACAATCAGCTGTGGAGCCGTTTTGCAGAAAAAGCCAGGGTGGTTTAGTGATTAGAGGATGAACTTGGATCAGTAATGACAAACTGCTGAGATGAAAGCACCCAATGGTGAGAGGTATGGACAGCAACACCATGTGTAAGAAACAAGATTAATCCTTTCTCTCTGTTGGGTCTAGTTGTAAAGATGTTGGTGGGTCTACTCTGTCCAGTTTCAGGGACTGTTCCCCAAGAAGGGTGTGAAGTAGAGAACATTCCAAAGGAAGTCAATGAGAACCAGGTCTAAGAAAGAAGGCCTGTGAGGAAATACTGAATGAAATGAAAATGTTTAGGCTAAAGATGAAGAAAAATGAAGGGAAAGATGGCAGCAATCTACAAATGCATAAAAGGTAGCTGCACAGAGGAAAGAATAAACCACTCTCTCATGTGCTCAGGGCACAGAGGAAGAATTAATAGCCTCAAGGGAAGATTTAGGTTAGTTGTGAGGAAAGCTTTCTAATGAGCTTTAGACAAAGCTCTGGACCAGCTTTCCTTGGGAAATTGAGAAGCTCTAGCAGGGAAAGTTTTTGACAACAAGCTGAAGTAACATCTGTCCGGAGGGGTTAAGTACAACTGATCTCACGTTTAAACTGAGACTGACCCCTTGGGGTCCTTTCCAGCCCTGTCCTCAGTAAGCCCAGAAGTTTTTCCACAGCAAGATGAGAATTAGCCTAATACATTGTTAACCATCGGATCAGAATCCGAGCCATCAGCTGCAATCATGGCCCCTTTGGCTGTTTCTATTAGGAGGAGAAATGGCTGGTGGAATTGGGGATCTGTGACAGAAAGATTTCTGTTTACAAAAGATGAACAAAACCCCATTTCACTGAACCCTGTAGAAATCCTACAGCAGAAGCAAACTGCTTTGCTTACAGTTTTCAGGCTCCTTTCAGCCAACTCTCAGACCAAAAATATCCCCAGAGGAGTTTCTAGCTAGTATATCCCCAATGCTAAGTCAAGCTGCATCTGTTGTTGTTTTTTTTTTTTTTTTACTGCCTTCTCTTTGAATTCTTTCCATCTTTCTGCTATTCCCCTTTTAGAGATATGCACGTCTTCACCTTCCTTCTTCCCTCCCTGCATCCCATTATCCCTTTGTATATATGTTTTCACTTCAGGAGGGGATGCCTGGTAACATATAGGTATTTCTTTCAGTCTGTTCTTTCAACAATTGAAAGGAGGTTACTTAAACATGCACATTCAGAAATATTTAATTCAAATCAAACCAATGTTATGAATGACTAAAAACTCCCAGCAAACTGTAAAATGGCAACATATGCAGGAGACAAAAATGACTTTGTGTTAGTCATGATTGTGAATGATGATTTAGGTGGAAAATTGTGAAGAGGAGCTTAACAGAGCTAGGTGAATGAAAAACAAGATATTTAGTCTAATACTGGCAGATGCTGAGATGTGCACGGAGTTGAAATTATGCAGGTGAACTCTGCTTAGACTGGAAAAAATCCCCAAAGTCGGCTGCAAAACAGTTAATGTTAGTGGCAGATGCTCTATTCCTGTTTAACAAGTACTTTCAGGCTTTTTTGCCTAAAGAGCAGTGTCTCTTTTCTCATGTTAATGGGATAGTTCTTTTTAAAACGCCAACTTAAGCAGCAAAGAATAAAACATTTATTCTAAATGGAAAGGCAATTACCTCAGTGATGTTCCCCTGGGCATAAAAATCTACGTGCACTACTCAGTGGAGCTACAGTAACCTGCTTTTGCAAGTCGTTTAGCACGTGGAATTAAGTTGTTTTTAATTGCTTGTTGAATTACCTGGGGTTTAGCTCTCAGCCCTCCCAGCTGTAAATTGGTTACAAGCTGAAGTGGGAAACGCAGAGAAGCTGTGGGTTTCAAAAAAAGACTGTAAAATGCTTTCCTTTTATAAAGGATTTCCAATCTGAATTGGAATTGTTCTTCCATCGGAAAAAAAGAAATTGTAGGGGATGGTCTGTTAAGATGTCTGAACAGATTTCTTTTTCAGGTTCTCCCAGGTGGAGGGAGAACTGCTTTTGAGTAGTTCTGACTTAGTTTCTACCTATCCAAGACAATAGATTGACTCAGTGTTGTCTTCAGCTAGTATGAAGGAACAGGTTCATGCCCATAATAACTGGTTTCCTTTGAAATCTTTTTGAACAGATGAGATTAACTGGGATTTTTAAATGGGTGGGTTTTCTTGAGTGAACTGGGGATCTTGGTTCGGATGTTGAGAAATCCATTCTGACCTCTGCTGTTAGTTTTGGGGAAAATAACATTTTCACCAGCAACAACAATGCAATCCTGGAAGCTGATCTGGAAAAGAAATGGTATCACCACGAAACAGTGAGCTGAAAGCCAACTACTTGAGGCTGAACCAGATGTTGCTTGTTTCTACAGTTCAGTGACTGAAACTTTCACCAAAGTCCAGGGCAACCAACCATGTATTAGCTACAGCAAGCCTTGGCCAGAGCCCTGCAAGGGAAATCTCCTTTGCTGCACCTCCCAAACTGCTTCTTGCCTGGGGGCCTCAGAGCCACTTCTGCTCTGGGTCTGAGTCTGCTTCTGTGGAAGCAAAGCAAATCAGCTCCTCTCACTCCTCCATGACCAGAAATAATAGCAACTAGGAGGTTTTGCCTCAGTTTCTAGCTCTCCTCATGCTCTTTTTTTTTTATGTAACAGTGCCTGAATCTCAAAGATTTCAAACATTTCAACCTTCTACGCCCCTGAAAATACCTTCCTGTGTCCTTTAAGCAGCCCCCATTTGCACTGAGGTCGTGTTGGGGTGGTAATGATGCACTTGTGTCACCTCCACAGGCATGTAAGGACAGGCTTTTTGAGTATCTTGATGTGGAAATTTACCCTCTGCTCAGCCAGATGTATAGCTATGCAACAATGACGAAAAGGAATGCATTGTGAGCTGGAGGAATGGGACTGCTGCTTGCAGACTGGAAGATTTTTAACATTTCAAACACCAGGGAAGCTGGACCTTCAAATGCAACCCACACCCATGCTTCAGAGCCCTATAAAATAAAATTGATGGCAAGTAAAAGCAAAGCCAAGTCCTGCACTGAAGATACCACTTAATACTTCGCAAATGTGCATGTTCCATTCTATTTGTTTGCTAAATTCCAGCCTGAGGCAATTTGAAGCAGCTGGGACCTTTAAGTCCTGTGGTGATCCTGGCCTTCCTAAAATCAGAGCTTTCAGCACCATGCTGTTCCTGGTGACCACAGGGCTTTCTCTCCTTTTCATCTGGCAACAAGGGCTGGTAGCTGCCACCGCAGCCTTCAACACCTCTGTGCCTCCCTGGATGCCACAGTCCTGTACCTTGGAGGGAAGCTGGCTGGCTGACTCCCTGCCCTTTTTTGAGCATGGGAGAAGCAAGTACAAACCCTCGTTCAACTGCTAAAGCTCCACGTTCTCTTATCTTTGAGCCTTGGTGGCTGTTTACAGTGGACATTTCCGAGTGCTTTGTATCCAGTGTGGGTTACTAAATCCCATCCTGGGGAAGGTGATAGCAGCTGTTCCCACATGCCACAGCTAAAAGCACACTGTATATCCTGCTTTGTGTTGTTTCATCCCAAAGTGGCTAGGATTCTGCTGCCTAGCAGGATATCACCCGTTTAAACCAGCCAAGAATTCTGGGATTCCACCTTGTTTTCTGCTCACAAGCAATGAGGCTTAGAAAGTGAGTCAGAGGAGACTAAGCCTGTGCTCTCTGCTGGAGGAGCACATATGCTACATAGAGAGCCTACATGTCAAGGTCCAAAATAGGCTGTGACAGGGAGCATCATGAAACAATAACACACTAAAGGTAGAAAAAACATAATCAAGAGTTGAGCTGAATACAGTGGAGGGGCAGCCAAGAAAATCATAGTCTCTGTGTGCTACTGCTTTTACCAAGCTAGCTTCTATAGCACGTGCACTGTACAGACTCTCCAGTCCCTGCTAGGCTGTGCGTTGCACTGTGCTGCCGACTCCTGCAATGAAAGCTCAAGGAGGAATAAGTCTAGTCAGCACATACATTACATCACACTCTTATTTTCATTTCCCCCCCCAAATTTTAACTGGCGTTTTTTTCCTAGTGTGATTCTAAAACCAGTCTGAGGAGGTCATTCAAAGGAAGGATTTGTTCTTTGCTTTGCTGGCTGGAAACCAGTGTTACGCTTCAGACATGGCTGTGCTCTAAGACCCAGCCAATGCAGAAAATACACTGTTGTGATGTCCTGCACAAAGCTGTGGCCTCCTTTTTCACTGTTCTGCAGTGAGATATCCACTGGAGCAGGACAGGGAGATATGTTCTTCTTTGCAAATGTAGCCATCACCAGCAGAGACAACAGAACGGCAGCACCCTCAGGTCACGAGTTCTGCTTTTCACCCTGTGGCTGATTAAAAGCTCATAGACATTGCCAGAAAGTCTCCCATTGACTCTGCTGGTCTCTGGAGCAAACGTGTGCACATCATAAATGCTTCATGGTAGGATGCAGCTGCACATCAGACAATGTTTGGAGCAGGGATGAAATCCAGGCTTGTATCCTTGGTTCAGTGGATCGTTGCTACACGTACTCACAGAAGAGAAAGGGTGCATATGAAGTCAAGCAGGTGGAGATTTACTGAATGGGAGGGCCTGACTGTCTGGTCCCATTTGCCATGTCTGCTACCACATGTATGCTGTCAACTGCGTGATGTGGTAGTGGCCATGTAACTCCTGAATGCCTCCTGCTCTACATCCACACGGCAGCTACATCCAGCTCTATACGCCTATAGCGATACTCCTGTGGAAGTCGTTTCAAGCCTGTTACAGCTGTGACCTTCCAGAGTCCAGCTCAGCAAGCTGGCAAAGCCAGCAGTGCTGTGAAGCTGCTTTTAATGCAGAAGGGGTCATCAAAAAATTCCTCACTTCTTTCTAGTTATGTCTTCCTTACAGGAAGTTTTTGACATGGCTTTGGTCCAGCTGGCTCTCAGAGGAAAGATGAGTCTTTCCATGCATAAACTTGCTGTGAACTTTATGATATTTTTGTTTTAAATTGACAAAGTTAAACTTGTCAGTTGGTTTAATGAAAGGAAAGAGGTAGTTTTAGTCATGTGAGACCTCCTGTTCTTAAAAACAAAATGGAAACTTAAAAACAATCAGCACTGTATAAGGGCCCAAATGATCTCTGCAGGCAAAGGGAATGCAAATAAAGAGGCTTATTTTAAGAACTCAATAGGTATTCAAGTTCCCATTTAGGCTGGGCCAATCACAAGCAAATGAACACGCAGCCTTGGGAAATCACAGTCCTGTGGTGGCTAGCCTTTAAGGAGTTGCAGCCTCTCTGTGAAAGTTAATTTGAGGACAAAGGGAACAAAATATGAAGCACACCACTTGGCTAGCGTGTGATGTGTACCTTATCTGTTACAGAAAGCATTCTCACACAGCCTGGAAAAAGGACAGTTCTCCACCGGCACAGCAAGACTTTTCTGCCTACACTTACAAAAGGCCTGAAGTAGATAAAAACCTTCTCCAAAATCCACCCAGGTCATCCCTGGCTGGTAATGTTTTCAGACACTTTTATGAGGAATGAGGCTATAGACATCTCTTTGAAAGGAGCCAATAGGGCCACTGTCTCCAAGAAAAATTACTCCTGAGGCCACTTATGGTCTTAGAAATGCTCCTTTTGGTCTAGCACAATAGGTACAGATGGACTAGCAACAGAATGAATATGACCGTGACTGCAGTGCACCTGTCTGGATTGGCAGGAAAGGATTTTTATCGACAGAACAATGGGATTTAGTGGAATGCAGTCATCTGAAACAGGAAAGACCAGATTCAGCTCTGGTGTAAGCAGCACAGGTCTTCGCCAGTGAAGACTTCTTTTTTTTTAAGTACTACTCAACCTGAAGTCATGCCTTCCTCCGTGTGCAGCTGCGCATTCCCAGCGCAATGTGAGCATGAGTCTCTGCTGGGGCTTACCAGGCCCCAGGAGCACAGCTGCAAGGTCCCACCCATGCTGAGCTGGGTGGCTCTGCTCTGACTCTCTGCAGGGGTCCTCAAACTATGGCCTGTGGGATGGATATGGCCCCCAGGGTCCTCAATCCGGCCCCCCGGTATTTACAGAAGCCTCCCTCACCCCCACCGGGGGTTGGGGGGGGGAAAGCAAGCAGCCGCAGATGACTGCCTGCCGCTTCATCTGTGCCGGCCCCCTGGTTAAACAGTTTGAGGACCCCTGGTCTAAAGACTTGGAAGTCACGTTTCCCTCTGGCCCATCAGAGAAACTGGACCTGTAAAAGGGAACCGGAGACCAAGCAGCACTTTGTGAGCTTGCCTCTACCATCTCAACAAAGCCAGTGGATTCCTGAGCTTGACGGAAGGAATTTAGATCTGACCTTGTTTTAGCATCTCTTCCAAGATAAGCCAGCTAATTCAATCTGCAAGTCTGACTAACCTCAGTCAGAGACTTTTGTACCCTAATAGACAACATAATTATGTAATAATTCAGCCGAATTTCTGTTGAAGATGTATTCCTAGAGTAAATACAATTATTTAGACATGTAACAGGAATTCAGGATGAGCATACCATAGAAATTAGTTATGTTGAGTGATCTTCCTGGAGGTTTTTTAGCTGTACACAGTTAACTAAAATGTCTAATCTAGTGACTGAGCACTTCACAACTTCCCAAGGTGAGGACTGACATAAATAATTTTCAAGTCTGGTCATCTGTATAGAAAACAGGGAAAAGTGGACAAAAATACACAATGAGCAGACTAAAAGGAATTTGTGGGAAAGGTAAATTCCCATAACTTTTATTTTACTTTTGTTCTGCTCCTCTAAAAGTCAGATGAATGTGTTGGTACGTACTGGAAAACCATTTTTTGTGTGTCTGTGTGTACATATAGATACCGCTCTGCATGTACTAATATACAAAATTTGCCCAGAGCCTGCTTCTCAGAATTTGCAACTCACTAGGCTCAGGGCTAAGTGCAATTTCTATTGAATAAAAGGATAATTACAGTTCATTAGTAGACTAAGTGCTCTGTTCTCTTTCACTTCAGAGTACTGCCTTTTCTTTCTATTGAAGCAATGCAGTATCATGTTTTGAAAAAAAAATCAAAAAAATGCCATATAACTCTAAATGCCAGTAAGGAGAAGAAAAACACTTTTTAGCCTAGAGAAATCATCTTGTTCTTTAAACTTAGTGGGTAAAATCTTGGACTTACAGAAGCCAAAGGCAAGACTCCCACTCATTTTAATGGGGCCAAGATTTCAATATGCTTTCTGTATTCTCAGTGTGTAAAACTTGGTCCCTTCTAAAGAGATTTATAGCAAGCAGAAGAACTACAACACTATAAAATGTTGGTGTGTACATACAAAGTGAATTAGTAGACACAAAAGATTCTGACACTTAAAGTTGGGTTAAAAAATGTAGCCCTTCATCAGCTTGAGCAAATGCATATAGTAAATCCTGATAATTCCCATAGAACTGCTTGCACATTTTTGAGAATGTGGTTTCTGTGTATTATAGTCTTTGCTTGCCTAGAGCCAGACTCTGCAATCCACAGCAGTTCTGTCTGAGTAAGGACTTAAGACTGCATCCCTGTAATGCATTACAGAATATTCTGTTCCCAACATATTATCTCCATAGACAGTAAGTATAGATGTTAAATCTGGAAACTTTCTGTAGGGAATTCAACTGATTTTCCATACACAAAAGTATGACCTATACATTGAAACACATGAGCTCTCATTTGCAGAGAATCACACACCTGGGTACAATGCCATGAATTTCACATTAAGAGGAAATGTGATCAAAGAAGTCTAAAAAAGTCAAACTGTGACTTTTTAAACAAACAGCCCAGCATTAAAAGAATACATTTGAGATTCCTTCTGGTGATAAAAGAAGTTATGTTGGCTGTAGCACATAGATGGACTCAAAATGAGTCTTGAAAAAGATCTTTAAGCAAATTAAACTCCCTAGCAGTTTTGAAACACAAAGCTGGCTATAGATCTGGAATGAAAACACAATTGTAAATTTCAGGGTTTCCTGATGGAAATGGAAAGGCCAGTTGACTGGCAGGTTACTATAAAATTAGCTCTGGATTTGCTTTCGTAGCAGGTCAGACACAGACCGCCTTTGATTGTGGCGCAGGCACAGCAGTGATCTGCTCCTGGCCTTTCATCCATGAGTTCAGTGCTTGGAAAAGAGTGATAGTTTCAGCAGAGGCATTTCCGAGAATTGTTGCATTCTGCCTGACCCCCCAACCCTTTTCTGCCCACCCAGCAGGGCCAGCTGTGCGTGGCACGGTGCAGTGGCAGCCTGTGTGCCACTGTGTCTCTGTGGGTGGCTAGGAAGGGGCTTCCCTGGGGAATAGGATCCCGACATGGGAGGTTGCTCTGGACCAGGCTCCAGAGCCCTGGCAGGGGAGATGCAAATGCTTCATTAATCAAAAAAAAAAAATTGATTATGAATCCAACTAACATAAGCCAACATTTTCATTTCAAAAGGCCTGAAGGAAGATACATAATTGCTGATTGCTGTTATTAGGTCTTTCAGGGCCATGATGCGGTGTGTAATGATGCCTTCAGCTCACTGGGCACACACCTTTGAAGTGACTGAGGGAGCTGTGTGCCCCTGTCTGGGCAGAAATGAGCTCAGCACCACTCTGTGGGGGCCAGGCACCCCCCGGTGCCATGGAGCTGCCTCTCCAGCTGCTCTGGCTGGCTCTACCTTGATTCCAGCTCAGAGAGGTAGAAAATCTGCACGCAGGCAGCACACAACCATCCCACCCAGCAACGCACCATCTTCTGATGGCCTTGCCCCCATGCTGCTTCTGCCTGCGCCTGTCCCAGGGCTGTGGGGCTGAGTGCCTGGCCATGGGGATAAAAGGAGGCAGGCCCATGAACCTGGTCCCCCTCCCTGAGTGCAACTGGCAGGTAATTGCGCTGTGGCAGGCAATGGCAGATGGGGCCTGGTGGCTTTGTTAGCCCCTCATCCTTTGCCTCATGGTAGGGAGCATCCAGGGTGAGTCTCCCCACCACACGCTGGGCAGCGCTTGTCTCCCCTGGGCTTGGAGCTGGCTGGGATAGCAGCAACGCCAGAGACACCACTGACTACAGATGATGTCTGATCCCCCACAAAACAGCAGGTGGGCAAGCGATGGCACAGACACGCAGGCTTCCTACTGTAGCCCCAGCACCCAGGGCCTGTCCATGTCCTCACATCTGCAGGGGAGCACATACCCTGCAGGGAACCCCAAGGCATGGCCCGAGTGCAATAGCTTTATGTGCTTGAGGCTTCCCCTCCTCCAATTCCAAATTTCACTAAAACTGGGGTTTATGAGTTGCTGTGCTGCGGCACTTTATAAAGTGCAAATTGGAAGTGCAGAAGGCAGCGACTTTGTAGGCAAACAGAGTGGCCATTATGTGCTTAGCAGTGTTCAGGGCTGTGAACATTAGGGTCTGTTTATGGAGGGAATAAATACAGGTCAGAGGGGTGAGGTTATCCTGTCCTCACTGAAAAATGCACCACGACTTCTTTAAATACTGTCTAGTCAGCAACCAGAGAGACCTCACCAAAAGAGACTCTTCCAGCTCTTTCAGCCAGATTGCTTTTCAAAGACAAAATATCCTTGTTGATAATAAAGGTATTAATCTGAAGTGCTGCCTGTGCATTTACCTAAATCCCCATAAACTGTCAGGCTTGTAAAGCAAAATGTTTTATTTAATTCCAAAATAGACTTGCATAACCTTAGCTCTGCAGCGTGGTGAAAGGAAAACATCATGCGTATAAAATAGGCTGTCCAAGACCCAAAGGCGGTACAGTTTCAGCCTTGGGCTTTTCCACAACTGTTGTGCTTGGGGCTACAATTAAACTTTTCAACTTCAAAAAGAAATATTTTAAAAAATGAGAATAATCGTCTGAATTATTTTGGCACAAGCTAGAATGTTTACTTTGCATAAATCAATAAGGAATATTTCTGTACCGCTGAAGAACTTTAAACAGGATTCAAGGTGCTGTGTGAAATTTACCACCTACAATATTCAGGCCAAGGCAGCATGGGGAGTGTTTCAGTAACAGGCAGAGGTACACAATGGAATTAGTCAGGGTAAAAATTTATTTTCTTCTGCTTGTAGGAAATGGATTTCCTAAGATCTTAGAACCATTGAAACACAGTTTGTAACACTTTAACAATCTAGGTCATACATTATGTACATGGTACTCCCTTGCATATTTAACAAAAGATTAAAAAGATTAGTAGATATTATAAGAAGTTGCTGACATGAATAGTTTGTGCTACAGATGGTTATAAATGCATCAATAGGAGCTTAATTCTGAAGAGCTCATTGACCAATGGTCTCTATCTTCCTTTTTTTTTTCTAAGCACAGTGAAATACTTTGAGAACTGAGGAAGGTTTTCAGTCTAATCAACACTTAGGCATTGAATAAATTGATCATTAAATGAACAAGAGAAAAGCTATGAGGGCAAGTGTATAGACTTTTAATACATGAAAGCAGTGTGATCAGAAGAACTGTTCCGACACCCATCAGTTGTCATTCATGTTTTTGGGATGGGGGGAAGGGGCAGCTGTACATCCATGCACAGAGGCTCTCCACTAGCTCACCTTGCCAGGATTGGCTGCTCACAGGTGTTTAGGGAGAGCATACATAGAACTGGGTTGGTAAAACATGCTCCTTCTCCAGCAAACCATCTCTACTTCCAGGGATCAGAGGGTTAGAGACAATAAGAGACACTTTAAATCATAAATTTAAAGAAGTCAGTGACCTTTCTTTAAAGTTTGCTCTAATTGCTTGCTTCCCAGATAAAACCTTCCATACTTTAATTCCCAGGATACTTTACTAATTTTCATTTGTTGAAATCTCTCAGTTCAATCTGAGTTTAGAGCAACAATTTCTCTTTTGCACTCACCTCCCCACTTCTTGCCCTGCCCCATGATCAGAAGCAAACTGTGACACTGAGTACACAGGGTGCTTTTTGGCTAGTTTTTATTTGTTGTTCACACAAAAATGAGAGACAAGCCTGTGCTCTGAGGAGCCTGACCCACCCCAGGTTATGTGTTCTCCTTCGTCTCAATGCAAGCATGACTGTCTGCACAAGCGGGACATTTACTCCCACATGACAGATCTATTCAAGTACCAAGAAAGTCTGATAGAGAAAACAGTTTAAGCCATCTGGCTTTTCAAAGTAGTACTTTGCTGCTCTTTGCTCAAAGAGTACTTCCTGCTCTTGCCAGGCACGGGTAGAATTATGTTCTCCTTTATATGACAATCTTAAAAGAAGTTTGTTCAAAGCAAACAATGAAATGAACTTAGAGGAATTCTTGACTCTATCACAGGATGATATATGTAGCCTACTGAAATATTTGCAGCTTGTTAGAATCAACAAATTGCCTAAAGTATCAAACCATCCACCAGATAAATCATTTCATTTCAGGTTGACATGATATTATGGTTTCCTTGGGCTCCTTCTGCCCTTCACTGGCTTGTCTTACACTCATCTTGCACATTTTCTGGAGTGAGGAGCATCTTCTTACCCCCCCCATTTGCAGCATCCCCAGCACAAATAGGTCCCAGCTGGTGGGTGTTGTCATCACAGAAATAATTACAACTATCAGCTTTACAATGGAGCCTCCACAGCC
>JAVJGJ010020198.1:0-12554 GCA_035590215.1 Microhierax caerulescens
GGCAGGGCTGGCACAGAGAGGGGCTGGGGAGATTTCTTGAGCCAGGCAGGGAGATGTGAGTGGGTGCAGTGAAGTGTCTGTGGGGCTGGAGAGCTATTGGGGCTGGGGTGGTGTTGGGGCAGCGGGGTTGAGGTGGGTGAGTACAACGTGGCAGGGCAGGGAAATGGCTCAAAAAGGTCTTTGTCCAGACAGGCACTTACAACTGCTGAATTCCCAGGTTCCCTTGGGCATGGAAATGTCCTGAGCTAACAGAACAACTAACCTTTTTTTTTCTTGTGGTTTTTAAAGGTGAAACCACAAAACGATGGTGTAAGAAAAACTGATGTGCCAAACAATTTCCTTTTGGAGAAACATGTTGCCTATATACATTCATTTGGGAGGAGGACAGGTGAATATGTGTTGACTTGTCTGCACAACTGTGACACATCTTCTCTTGATTGTGATTAAACAGAATGAACAGTCACCTGTTCAGACTTGCTGTTTAAGGAGCATGCTGTGCTTGTGTTTTCTTGGTTTGGCTTTGTTGTGTTACTTCTGAAATGCAGTTAGAGGTCAGCCAAAAGAGTGCAATACCTGATATGGCAGAGAAGGAAACTTGTTTTTTAAATTTTTTGGGTTTTGTCAGGAGAAAAGTCTCACATCAGTTTGATCCCAAAATGACATTGTTCCAAAGTTTGTGGCCAAGTTCAACTGTAAACATTGACTTGGGCTATCAGTTACTCCAAGTGTGCTTTGTGGGAGCTTTCTTGGTGTAGATGTGCTGAGCAATCATTCCACTGCATGGGTAGCTGTTTTGGTTTGGTTTCCAGGTAGGTATGAGTATGCAAAAGAAAACTTGGAACTGTAGTCAGCCTTGCTCTAAAACCAGAATGGTTTCTACTTCTGCCCAGATATCTGGGAGCCCCTTTGATGTTTCAGGAGGGCCAAGAGTTGTGCCTCAGTGTTTCTGAGAGCATGCAGCTCTGCAGTTCTTGGGAGGGGGTGGGGCACTGCAGGTAAAGCTTTGAGGTCACAGAGCTCTTTGCAAGTTACACGGAATTTCTTTGTATATATGTCTGAATGTAGGCCAGCTGAAAAGGTATTGCTTGCTTTCATGTGTAATAAACACAGATCACTTGAGTTGTCAAGTACGCTTAGTTATTGAGGAAATTTCCATCCATGGGATGCCAAAGGAAATGGTACAGGTGTGCTTTTTAGGGTTATTTTTTGTTCACTGTAAAACCTGAGGTTTTAGCGTTTTGTTCCATATTATCAATGGTGATAGGAATGTATTTGTTGGAGGGAAAAAAAATAGATATATATTTCATTGCCTATCCAGCCCATAGGTGGGATGTGTAAACCCCCTGAGGCCATCACACTGCAACGTAGTCTCCTGTATATTAGTCTGAGCCCATTGGCTGGACTGTAAGCCCACCAGGACCGTTGTACTGTGTTGCCATCTCCTCTGTATTCATCTAAGGCCACTGATGGGATTCTGAGCCCACTGGGGCCGTTGCACTGTGATACTGTCTCCTGTATAATTGTCTAAAGCCAACTAGTGGGACTCTTAAGCCCACTGGGGTTGTTGCATTGCAGCACCATCCCCTATGTATTTGTCTAAGGCCACTGGTAGGACTGTAAGCCCACTGGGGCTGTTGCGCTGTGATGGTCTCCTGTGTAATTGTCTAAAGCCAACCAGTGGGACTAAGATCACTGGGGCCATTGCACTGTGATGCCATGTCCTGTGTATTTACCTAAGCCCACTAGGTCCGTTGCCCTCTTAGATGCTGCACTCTTGCTGTGCTACTCTTAGGTGGAGGACAGTGAAGTGACTGGTGTTACAGAAGACAAAAGGATAAGGATAAGGAAGTGTCTGAATGAGAGCGAGAGCTATGGTGAGTCCCAGGTCCTTGGGGCCTGTGTCCCCTCTTGTGCATCCCAGGCCCTCCCTACCTCTTCTCTGGCCCCTCTCTTTCCTGTGCTGCTGTGATCTTTTGTGTGTGGTGGGTTGACCCAGGCTGGACCAATGCTGCTCTTACTATTCCACTTCCTCTGCCAGACAGGGGAGAAAAAATATAATGAAAAGCCCGTAAGTCAGTGTAAAGATGGGGGATTACTCAGCCATTACCTTCACAGACTGAACTTAAGGAAATCAGTTCAATTGATTAGCAGTCAAATCAGAGCAGGAGAATGAGAAGTAAACCCAAATTCTTGAAACACCTTCCCCGCAGCCCTCACTTCTATTTGGCTTAACTTTACTATCCATTTTCCTGTCTCATCCCCCTTGGGGGATGGGGAACCGCAGTAGCAGTTAGTTGATCATTGTTTCTCCTCCCCCTCCTCCTCTTGGAGAAGGACCCAGGGATAAATTTTTCTTTGTGTTTCTCACCTGGCCCTGGTAGTGATGTGAAGGACATCACAAAACATGGGCTACAGGCTTTCTGAGCTGAGGAAATGGGCCCTGTGTGCTCTCAGCTCTACCAGAGGCCCTTGGTCGCAAATGCGAATATCCGGCTTCTGTTCCCGCAGGCAAGGTGCCAGGTAGGGGTTGCACTGCTGGCCCTCACCTCTCTCTAGGTGCCAGAAACTTGGTGCTACAGATCCTGGACTATCTGCTTTCTGAGCTGAAGGATTGGCCTTGACATGTTCTCAACTCTACCAGAGGCCCTCAGCTGCAAATGCAAACATACTGTCTCTGCCCACATAGGCAAGGCACCAGGTAGGAGATGCGATTCTGGCCATTGCTAGATGTCGCGTGCCACGGACCTGGTGGAGGAGAGGTTGGGCTACCTGCTTTTTGAGCTGAGGGAACAGGCCTGGTGTGTTCTCAGCTCCGTTGGAGGCCCTTGTGAGAAAATGCATGCATCCAGGTTCTGCTCCCACAGGCAAGATTCCAGGCAGGAGTTGCACTGCTGGCCCTTGCCTCTCTCTAGACACCATGGACTTGGGACTACAGAACTTGGGCTACCTGCTTTCTGAGCTGATAGAATGGCCCTGGCATGTTCTCAACTCTGTGGAAGACCCATGACTGGAAATGTGAACATCTGGCCTCTGCTCTCACAGACAAGGCGCCAGGCAGGGGTTGCACTGCTGGCCCTCACTTCCCTCTAGGCGCCATGGACCTGATGCAATAGAGCTTGGGCTACCTGTTTTCTGAGCTGATGGAGTGGCCCTGACTCAGTGTTCTCAGCTCTACTGGAGGCCCTTGGCCAAAAATGTGAACATCTGGCCTCTGCTCCTTCAAGCAAGGTTCCAGGCAGGGGTTGTGCTGCTGGCCCTCGCCTCCCTCTAAGGCGCTGCAGACATGGTGCAAGAGAGCTTGGGCTACCTGTTTTTTGAGCTGAGGGAATGGCCTCGGTGCCTTTTCAAATCTACCAGAGGCCTGGGGAGGAGGGGAATGATTTTATGAAAGGACTGAGGACAAGGGTAAGCATTTGCATACTGGACTGCGGTCAGGAGCAAAGATTTTAGGGAGGGACTGAAGGGACTGAGAGAAGTGACCTTGCAGTTAGACTAGGGGCCGTGGGGATGAATTTCATGGACAAAACGGTGGTTTTGTGGGCAAGGACTACAAGTATGGACCATGGGCAAGGGGAAGGATTCTAGACATGGGCATTAGTGGGGTGGGGAGAAAGAATTTAGGATGGGACCAAGTGGCATGGGGAAGGATTTTAGGGATGGACTGGGGGGCAGGGGGAAAGATTCTCTAGACCGACTGAGTGGGGCAGTGGGAAAGACTGTATATGCTGACTTTTGCAGGACAGACTGGGGGGACAGGGGAAAAGACATTAGGGATGGACTGGAGGATTTGGGTGGAAGGATTTTAGGGACTGACTGAGGATTTGGGGAGAAGGATTCTTTAGATGGAATGGGGGGCAGGGGAAAAGAATGTGACTGACTGGTGGGGTGGGTAGAAGGATTTTTGGGAAGGACCTGGGGGTTTGCAATGAAGGAATTGAGGGATGAAGCTGAGGGGAGCAAGGGAAATGATTTTTGGGATGAACTATGGGGTTTAGGGGGAAGGAAGTTTGGGATGGATGGGTGGAATCTTAGGGAAGGATTTTCAGGATGTAATGGGGGTTTGTGGGGAAGTACTATGGGGATGGCATGTGGGCAAGAGGTAGGATTCTAGGGACGGACCAAGGGGGCAGGGAGAAAGTTTGTAGGTGCAGACCGAGGAGTTTTAGGGATGAACACTGGGGTCCGGGGTGAAGGAAGTTTGGGACAAATGGGAGGAGTTTGGGGAAACTATTTTATGGCTAGACTTGGGAGGCTGTGGGGGAAAGATTTTAGGATGGACTGGGGAAGGTGATGGGAGGACTTTAGGGATGGACCAGGAGTTTTGGGGGAAAGGACTATAGGGATGGACCATGGTGAAAAAAAAAAAGAATAATTTTAAAGATTACTGAGACACTCAAGGGGAAGGACTTGGGGATAGACCCTCAGGGTTGAGGAATGTTTTTAGGTATAGATTGGAGGTGCAGGGGCAAGACACTTGCATGGACAGGGTCAGTGGGGGGAAGGATTTTAGAGACTGTCTGGAGGCTTTGGGTTAAAGTTGTTTTAGGGAGGGAACAGAAAAATGGATAAGGACTTTAGGGATGACCTGTGGTCAAGGTGAAGGATATTAGTGATACAGCAGTGGAGCAGGGGGCAGGCTTTTAGGGATGAACTTGTGAGGCAGGGGGAAAGAATTTAGGACATCCTGGGAAAAAGGGGAAGGATTTTTGTGATTGACTGGGAATGGGAGCAAAGATTTTAGGGATGGACTGGGGGGGTTGGGTGGAAGGACTGAGGGTAAAGGGAAGGATGTTCAGGATGGAGTGGTGAGCAAGGGGAAGGATTTTAGGGATGGACTGGAGGCTTTGGAAAAATTACTTTAAGGACAGACTGGGGGAGCGGGGGAATGCTAAGCCCTGGCAGCACAGACAGCCCTGCCACAAACACTCAAACATTGCCTGGCACATGCTTTTCCCAGCCAGTCACCCTCCTACCTCTGGGTCCCCACTTCCCCTCTTGCCCTAGAGGCCTGGGACTCTGGCCAGAAAGCCCATCTACTGCTCTTGGCAGCCCATGGCTCCAAATCTCAAGCCTGGAACAGCTGTCTTCCACACATCCAGAATCACCATGCAGAGATGGTGACCATGCACCATGGAGGGCCAGTGGCTGGTTTAGGGGCTGAGGTCGCCGTTTTGGGGCTGAGGTCTCTGTTTTGGTGCTGAGGTCGCCTTTTTGGGGCTGAGGATGCCATTTGGAGGGCCAGTAGCTGGTTTAGGAACTGAGGTCGCCGTTTAGGTGCTGAGGTTGCCGTCGTGGGGCTGAGGTCGTCTTTTTGAGAGCCAGCAGCTGGTTTTGGGGCTGAGGTCACCATTTTGAGGGAAAACGGCAGGTTTTGGGGCTGAGGTCACCGTTTTGGGGCTGAGGTCTCTGTTTTGAGGCTGAGATCACCTTTTGGAGGGCCAGCGGCCTGTTTTGAGGCTGAGGTCGCCGTTTGGATGGCCAGTGGCTGGTTTTGGGGCTGAGGTCACCGTTTGGAGGGCCAGCGGCTGGTTTTGGGGCCGAGTTCGCCGTTTTGGGGCTCAGGTTGCCTTTTGGAGGGCCAGTGGCTGTTTTTGGAGCTGAAGTCGCCGTTTTGGTGCTGAGGTCGCCGTTTGGAGGGCCAGTGGCTGGTTTTGGGGCTGAAGTCACTGTTTTGGGGCTGAGGTCGCCGTTTGGAGGGCCAGGTTTTCCATTCTCACCCCAGAAACAGGTAGCACTATTTATCTGCTGTGCTTCACATGGCTATCGGGGCACACTGAGAATTACAGACACATGTCCTTTCTGGCTCTTTTTCTGCTGGATCTGTGCATGGGTATTGCTCTGAATCTTTTTATCTCATTTCGAGAGCAAAAGTCAGCGCTTCCCCATGTACTCCCAGAAAGCAAGTAGGACAACTTTTGTAGTGTGCTTCTACATAGTTAAAAGGGTAAAGTGAGAAACACAAACACTTGTTCTTTCTGGCACTTACTCTGCTGCAGCTGTGATGGCTGGTGCAGTGCCTCATTTTGTCTCCTTTCAAGAGCAAAAGTCAGCGCTTCCCCATGTTCCCCTTAGAAAGCAGGTAGCACAACTTTTGCTGTGAGCGTCACATGGCTACCGGGGCAAACTGAGAAAAACAGACACATGTCCTTTCTGGCAATTTTTCTGCTGGATCTATGCATGGGTATCGCTCTGAATCATTTTATCTCCGTTTGAGAGCAAATGTCAGCGCTTCCCCATGTACCCCCAGAAAGCAGGTAGCACAACTTTTGTGGTGTGCTTCTACATAGTTATCAGGGCAACGTGAGAAACACAAACACTTGTTCTTTCTGGCATTTTCACTGGTGGAGCTGTGCATGCGTATGGCTTTGAAGCCCTTTTTCTCCCTTCAAGAGCAAAAGTCAGCGCTCCCCATGTACCCCAGAAGGCAGGTAGCACAAGCTTTTTGATGTGCTTCTACATAGTTATCAGGGCAAAGTGAGACAAACACATCTTTCTGGCATTTGCTCTGCAGGGGCTGTGCATGGGTGGTGCAGGGGAAAAATTTTTACTCTGTTTGAGGCAAAATTCAATGCGGCCATATCACCCCAGAAAGCAGGTTGCACAACTTTTATGGTGTGCTTCACATGGTTATTGGGGCAAACAGAGAAAGACAGACAAATATCCTTTCTGTCACTCATTGTATCTCCGTTTGAGATCAAAAATCAGTTTTTCCCCATCTCACCCCAGAAACAGGTTGACCTGTGTGTGCCCCACAGGGTTATTGAGGCAGACTGAGAATTAGAGACACATGTCCTTTCTGGCACTTTCACTGCTGGAGCTGTGCATTTGTCGTTTTGCTCTAAAAGCTACTGCGCATGTGTAAAGGCCGAATCTGCACTGTGCATGCGCTGTTGGAATCCATGCCCATCAGCGTCAAGGCCGTTCTGCTCATGCTCTGCCCTTAATTTTGCCTGAAACTCTTGTGCGCATGTGTTAAATTTGGATCCAGACTGCGCATGCGCCTCCGGAAGCCATGCCAATTGGCGTCAAGCCCCTTCTGCGCATGCGTTGACCTTAGTTCACCCCTGAAGGTTTCTGCACACTCGTAAAATCTGAATTCGCACTTTGCAGGTGAGGGCTGAAGCCTCGCCCATTGACATCAGGACTGTTTTGTGCATGCGGTGCCCTTAGTGTTGCCAGTAACGCTTCTGCGCATGCATAAAAGCAGATTGCGTCCTGCGCATGCACCAACAGAAGCCAAGCCCATTGGTGTCAAGCCCATTCTGCACATGCACTGGTCATAGTTTTGCCTGAAACTCATCTGCGCATGCATTTTATGGGTAGGTATAGGGTTAGGGTTAGGCGATCTTAGGGTTAGGGTGAGGTGCTCTTAGGGTTAGGCACTCGCAGTTTTGAGGGCCAGCGGGTGGTTTTGAGGCTGATGTCACCGTTTTGAGGGCCAGCGGCTAGCTATGAGGCTGAGTTCTGCATTTTGGTGGTGAGTTCTCTGTTTTGGTGGTGAGTTCGCCGTTTTGGTGGTGAGTTCGCCGTTTTGGGGCTGAGGTCACCGTTTTGGGGCTGAGTTCACCGCTTTGGGGTTGAGTTCTTCGTTTTGGGGCAGAGTTTGGCGTTATGGGGCTGAGGTCACAGTTTTGAGGCCAGCGGCAAGTTTTCAGGCTGAGGTCGCCCTTTTGAGGCTGAGGTCGCCGTTTTGAGGGCCAGCAGCTGGTTTTGAGGCTGAGGTCGCCGTTTGAGGCTGAGGTCGCCGTTTTGAAGGGCCAGCGGCTGGTTTTGGGGCTGAATTCGCCATTTTGGGGTTGAGTTCTCCGTTTTGGGGATGACTTCACCATTTTCGTGGTGATTTTGCCGTTTTCGTGGTGAGTTTGCCGTTTTGGGGCTGAGGTCGCCGTTTTCAGGGCCAGTGGCTGGTTTTGAGGCTGAGGTCACCATTTTGAGGGCCAGTGGCTGGTTTTGGGGCTAAGGTCACCATTTTGAGGGCCAGCGGCTGGTTTTGAGGCTGTGGTCACCGTTTTGAGGCTGAGGTCACTGTTTTGGGGCTGAGGTCGCCATTTTGAGGGCCAGCAGTTGGTTTTGATGCTGAGGTCGCCATTTTGAGGGCCAGAGGATGTTTTTGAGGCTGAGGTTGCCGTTTTGATAGCCAGCGGCTTGTTTTGAGGCTGAGGTTGCCATTTTGATGGCCAGCATCTGGTTTTGATGCTGAGGTCGCCGTTTGGAGGGCCAGCAGCTGGTTTTGAGGCTGAGGTTACCATTTGGAGGGCCAGCGTCTGGTTTTGAGGCTAGGGTCGCCGTTTTGGGGCTGAGGTCGACATTTTGAGGGCCAGTGGCTGGTTTTGGGGCTCTGGTCGCAGTATTGAGGGCCAGAAGGTGTTTTTGAGGCTGAGGTCACCATTTTGAGGCCGAGGTCAGCTTTCTGAGGGCCAGCGGCTGGTTTTGGGTCTGAATTCGCCGTTTTGGGGCTGAGTTCGCCGTTTTGGGGCTGAGTTCTCTGTTTTGTGGCTGAGTTCGCCGTTTTGAGGCTGAGTTCACCGTTTTAGTGCTGAAGGTCACCGTTTTGAGGGCCAGCAACTGGTTTTGCGGCTGTATTCTCCGTTTTGGTGGTGAGTTCTCTGTTTTGGTGGTGAGTTCACTGTTTTGGTGGTGAGTTCGCCGTTTTGTGGCTGAGTTCACCGTTTTAGTTCTGAGGTCAGCGTTTTGAGGGCCAGTGACTGGTTTTGGGACTGGAGGTCACGGTATTGAGGGCCAGGAGCTGGTTTTGAGCCTGAGGTCACTGTTTTGGGGCTGAGTTCACCGTATTGGCGCTGATTTCGCTTTTTTGGGGCTATGTTCGCCGTTTTGAGGCCAGTGGCAAATTTTCAGGCTGAGGTCGCGCTTTTGAGGCTGAGGTCTCTGTTTTGAGGCTGAGTTCACCGTTTTTGGGGCTGAGGTCACCATTTTGAGGGCTAGCGGCTTGTTTAGAGGCTGAGGTCTCCGTTTTGAAGTGCCAGCCATGGTTTTGAGGATTAGTTCTTTGTGTTGGGGCTGAGGTCACCTTTTTGGGGCTGAGGTCGCTGTTTTAAAGGGCCAGCAGCTGGTTTTCAGGCTGAGGTCGCCGTTTTGTAGCTGATATCACTGTTTTGAGGGCCAGTGGCTGGTTTTGGGGCTGAGGTCACGTTTTGAATGCCAGCGGCTGGTTTTGAGGCTGAGGTCTCCGTTTTGAGAGACAGCAGCTGGGTTTGAGGCTGAGGTCGGCATTTTGAAGGGCCAGAGGTTGGGTTTTGGGCTGAGGTTGCAGTTTTGATGGCCAACAGCTGGTTTTGAGGCTGAGTTTGATGTTTTGAGTGCCAGCAACTTGTTTTGAGGCTCAGGTCTCCGTTTTGACGTGCCGGCCGCTGGTTTTGAGGATTAGTTCTTTGTTTTGGGGCTGAGGTCGCCGTTTTAAAGGGCCAGCGTCTGGTTTTCAGGCTGAGGTCGCCGTTTTGTGGCTGATATCACCGTTTTGAGGGCCAGTGGCTGGTTTTGAGGCTGAGGTCACCGTTTTGGGGCTGAGGTCTCCGTTTTGAGGGCCAGTGGCTGTGTTTGAGGTCTGAGGTCTCCGTTTTGAGGGACAGCAGCTGGGTTTGAGGCTGAGGTCGGCATTTTGAAGGGCCAGCGGCTAGTTTTGAGGCTGAGGTTGCCGTTTTGAGGGCCAGCGGCTGGTGTTGAGTCTGAGGTCGCTGTTTTGAGGGCCAGAGTTTGTTTTGAGGCTGAGGTCTCCGTTTTGAGGTCCAGCGGCTGGTTTTGAGGCTGGGGTCACCGTTTTGAGGCTGAGTTCACCATTTTTGGGGCTGAGTTTGCGTTTTTGAGGTTCAGCAGCTGGTTTCTAGGCTGAGGTCAGCATTTTGAGGGCCAGTGGCCGGTTTTGAGGTTGAGGTCGCGGTATTGAGGGCCAGAGGCTGGTTTTGGGGCTGAGTGCGCCGCTTTGGGGCTGAGTTCTCCATTTAGGGGCTGAGTTCGCGGTTTGTGGCTGAGTTCACCGTTTTAGTGCTGAGGTCACCGTTTTGAGGGCCAGCGGCTGGTTTTGAGGCTGATGTCGCTGTTTTGAGGGCCAGGAGCTGGTTTTGAGGCTGAAGTTGCCGTTTTGAGGGCCAGTGGCTGGTTTTGAGGCAGAGGTTGCTGTTTTGAGGGCCAGCGGATGGTTTTGAGGCAGAGGTTGCTGTTTTGAGGTCCAGCGGCTTGTTTTATGTTTGAGGTCTCCGTTTTGAAGTGGCGGCATCTGGTTTTGAGAGTTAGTTCTTCGTTTTGGGGCTGAAGTCACCCTTTTAGGGTTGAGGTCGCCGTTTTGAGGCTGAGGTCATCGTTTTGGGGCTGAGGTTGCTGTTTTGAAGGCCAGCAGATGGTTTTGAGGCTGAGGTCTCTGTTTTGAAGGCCAGTGGCTGTTTTTGAGGCTGAGGTCACCGTTTTGAGGACCAGCGGCTGGTTTTGAGACTGAGGTCGGCATTTTGATGGCCAGCAGATGGGTTTGGGCCTGAGGTCACAGTTTTGAGGCTGAGGTTGCCGTTTTGAGGGCCAGCAGCTGGTTTTGAGGCTGAGGTTGCCATTTGGAGGGCCAGCATCTTGTTTTATGTTTGAGGTCGCCATTTTGAAGTGCCGGCAACTGGTTTTGAGGCTTAGTTCTTCGTTTTGGGGCTGAGGTCACGTTTTAGGAGTTGAGGTCGCCGTTTTGAGGCTGAGGTCCATTTTTTGGGGCTGAGGTTGCTGTTTTGAGGGACAGCGGATGGTTTTGAGGCTGAGGTCACCGTATTGAGGGCCAGCAGACGGTTTTGAGACTGAGGTCTCTGTTTTGAAGGCCAATGTCTGGTTTTGAGGCTGAGGTCTCTGTTTTGAAGGCCAGTGGCTGATTTTGAGGCTGAGGTCATCGTTCTGAGGGCCAGCAGCTGGTAGTGGGGCTGAGGTCACCATTTTGAGGTCCAGTGGCTGGTTTTGAGCTTGGGGTCGCAGTATTGAGGCTGAGGTCACCATTTTGTGGGCCAGTGGCTGGTTTTGGGGCTGAGGTCGCCATTTTGAGGGCCAGCGGCTGGTTTTGAGGCTGAGGTCACTGTTCTGAGGCTGATGTCACCATTTTGAGGGCCAGCAACTGGTTTTGAGGCTGATGTCTCCGTTTTGAGGGCCAGCAGGTGGTTTTGGAGGCTGAGATCGGTATTTTGAAGGGCCAGCGGCTGGGTTTTGGGCTGAGGTCGTAGTTCTGAGCCTATGTCTCTGTTTTGAGGGCCAGTGGTTGGGTTTGGTTGTAAAGTCACCATTTTGAGGTCCAGCGGCTGGTTTTGAGGCTGGGCTCACCGTTTTGTACCTGAGTTCGTTGTTTTGAGGGCCAGCGGCTGGTTTTGAGGCTGAGGTCAGCATTTTGATGGCCAGCAGATGGGTTTGGGCCTGAGGTCACAGTTTTGAGGCTGAGGTTGCCGTTTTGAGGGCCAGCGACTGGTTTTGAGGCTGAGGTTGCCGTTTTGATGGCCAGCAGATGGGTTTGAGGCTGACTTCGAGGTTTTGAAAGCCAGCGGCTTGTTTTTAAGCTGAGGTTGCTGTTTTGATGGCCAGTGGCTGGTTTTGAGGCTGAGGTCTCCGTTTTGAAGTGCCGGCCGCTGGTTTTGAGGATTAGTTCTTTATTTTGGGGCTGAGGTCGCCGTTTTAAAGGGCCAGCAGCTGGTTTTCAGGCTGAGGTCGCCGTTTTGTGGCTGATATCACCGTTTTGAGGGCCAGCGGCTGGTTTTGGGGCTGAGGTTGCGTTTTGAAAGCCAGCGTCTGGTTTTGAGATTGAGGTTGCCGTTTTGATGGCCAGTGGCTGGTTTTGAGGTTGAGGTCGCCGTTTTGGGGCTGAGGTCTCCGTTTTGAGGGCCAGTGGCTGTGTTTGAGGTCTGAGGTCTCCGTTTTGATGGCCAGTGGCTGGTTTTGATGCTGAGGTTGCCGTTTTGAGGGCCAGCGGATGGTTTTGAGGCTGAGGTTGCCGATTTGAGGGCCAGCGGCTGGTGTTAAGTCTGAGGTCGCTGTTTTGAGGGCCAGAGGTTGTTTTTGAGGCTGAGGTCTCCGTTTTGAGGGACAGCGGCTGTGTTTGAGGTCTGAGGTCACCGTTTTGATGGCCAGCGTCTGGTTTTGATGCTGAGGTTGCCGTTTTGAGGGCCAGCGGCTGGTTTTGAGTCTGAGGTCTCCGTTTTGAGGGCCAGTGGCTGTGTTTGAGGTCTGAGGTCTCCGTTTTGAGGGACAGCAGCTGGGTTTGAGGCTGAGGTCGGCATTTTGAAGGGCCAGAGGTTGGGTTTTGGGCTGAGGTTGCAGTTTTGAGCCTACGTCTCTGTTTTGAGGGCCAGTGGTTGGGTTTGGGTGTGAAGTCGCCATTTTGAGGTCCAGCGGCTGGTTTTGAGGCTGGGGTCACCGTTTTGAAGGCTGAGTTCACCATTTTTGGGGCTGAGTTTGCGCTTTTGAGGTTCAGCAGCTGGTTTCTAGGCTGAGGTCAGCATTTTGAGGGCCAGCGGCCGGTTTTGAGGTTGAGGTCGCGGTATTGAGGGCCAGAGGCTGGTTTTGGGGCTGAGTGCGCCGCTTTGGGGCTG
>JAVJGJ010020199.1:0-12495 GCA_035590215.1 Microhierax caerulescens
GTACCCTGGTCCATCCCTCACCTCTTTCCAGAAAACCCCCTTCCAAGAAAGGCTGTTCCCCCACCCCACCTGTCTCCTTCAGGCTCCCTTCTTCACATCTCCACAAACAGTTCCCAGGACATGCTCTGTCACCCCGCCAGGACCGAGGTGAGGCTCACCACCCCATAGCTCCGTTAGAGAAACTTCTCACACTTGGCCTACCCTCCTCCTTGAGACAGGGGCAACTTTTTCTTCCACAGCTCTGAATGAACCATCTCCATCACCACAACCTTCTAACACTATCAAAGTGACCTTGCAGCTCCTTCAGCCTTCGTGGGGCCACCCTGCCTGGTCCCAGGTATGCAGGATGCCCAGTCTAAGCACTCCCCAGCCGCACCCCTCTGCACCAAGCCAAGTCTTCCTCACTCTGACCCTTCCCACTGCCCCCAGGGATCTGTGGCTGCTGAAGATCAAGATGAAGACAACATCCAGTACCTTCTCCATATCCTTTGTGCCACATCCCTGTACTCATTCCACACTGAGCCACCTTTTCCCTTGTCCATCAGTGCAGATACACCTGTAAACACCTTTCCTGCTGCTCCTCACATCTGACAGATTCAGTTCCAGGGGAATTCAGCTTTCTCAACATCATCCCTGCAGCGGTCTCACAAAGCTGTGCCACCACCTGAGCCAGCCCAAGCCACCCAGGTACAACAAGGCAAGGGACACATGCCTATGAAACTGAAATCTTGCTTAAAAAGCAAAGGAAACCATGGGAATACTATAAACATTTTATTTATTGTTCTCAAAAAGACAGGAAAATAATCTAGATCATTTATTATTTTTTTTTTTAATAAAAACCTTTACATAACCCTCATGCAGAAAGACCTTCAGTGAGCGAATGCAAAGCAGCACCAGGTGGGCTGGAAGCCACTGCGAGCCATGGCTGGCTGGCCATGGCAGGAGATGCCACTGCAGTAACCCTGAAATCAGAGCAGACTAATAGACAGCTTTTCTTTTTTTTCTTCTTCTTCTTCCAAAAATAGTCGGTTTCCAAACACAGTAAGTCAAGACTGTACACACCAGAGCACAATGACACGGTCAGCTATTTGCTTGCAGGATGTTCTTACACTGGATGGGGGGCTCCACTCCGTGTAACACGGCAAACAGAGATGAGAGCACGTGCCAGGTGGCACACGCTGGTCGAGGGGCTGCCTGTGTGAGAGCGCACACCCCTAATACCCACACCAGCCGCCGTCCGGCAGCGCAGAGGCAGGCTGAAGTGGCAGGGCACTCAGGCTGCTCTGCTCCTCAGGCAGGTGACCTTTCTGGCAGTTTGTGCTTTCGGCGCAGAATTTGCCCCTTCCCATCATCAGCATGGAATGCAGCAACCATGAGGACAAGCTCCTGTGGTTTAACTGCGCACGGGACCCAGGAGGTGTCCACCCTCCGAGGCCTGCACGGTGCAGAGCTCACCGTAAGGCACACACAGAGGTGCCACCTCCCTTCCTCCTGAGTCAGGAGAGCAGCTTGCTTCGCTTTTGGGGATGGAGAAATGAAGTAACATGTTGGCAGGTCTCCAACTGAGCAAGAGAATGCAGGAAAAGACACTTCCAAACTTCAGTTCCTTCTCCCTCCCTCCATCGCAGAGCAAACTTTTAACACAAAGGCCTAGTTAAAGCTTATCCGCCATCGGTTCAGATGCCAAAGGTTCATTGGTTTACCAAGTGCAGTCCCACCAAAGTGGAAATCTGCCCCATGGAAAACCGTCCCAGAATTAGCTTCACCATCCTCTGTAGTGCAACAAAAGGAGTGAAAAGGATCGGTCAGGGGATGAAGCCCACACTGTGCCCCACTCCACAGGAACAATCTCACCTGCAGACAGGTTAGGCAAGAGGTGCTTTATTGACTCTAGGAAAACGTTGTGTGGTCAAGGGCACCAGCCAGCAAGGTTGAACCAGTTGCAATGCTCCCCCAGGTTACGAAAGTTCCCGTGTTAGCCCAAACTAGAGCTGTTTTACACCTCTATGGAAAAATCTGCATGGCTGGAGAGGTGGTTCGCCCTCAGAACAAAGATAAACGGTTAACAAACAATAAAAACTGTCCAACGATGGGATGGATTCTTCCTCAATGAGTCACTACTGTCAGCTCTCGTAGGTAAGACTGGGTGAGGCTGCGGAGCTCCTCCAAGGCATAGTCCTCCGGCATAGGCAGCCGTCCAATGTGGGGAGCGAGCAGGCGAAGAGGGACACGCTGCGGGTCAGGCATGGAGTCAGGGACAGGCTCTGGGGCATGCTGCAGGCTGAGGACCACCCGCAACAGGTTAGCGATGCGCTTGGCCATATCTGGAAAGAGCAAGAGAAGCGTTTCTGCAAGGTCCACACCGTACTGCGGAGTGGGAGCTAGAATGTGAGCTAAGAGCTCAGCCTGCAGAGGTGTGTGCTTGAACAGCAATTCAACATCAGGTTTTGAAACAAAAGACATCTGGCTGGGTTGCTGGAGCTGTGCCAATGTGACCTGGCCTTTTCTCAGCTCCAGAAGCGAATCTCCTCTCTCCACACAGACTGTACATACAGGTGTACACTTCACCACTGTAACCAGAATTTGACTTTATTCCTTAGATTGGACTGTCTTCTGCAAGTATATTCATGCTTGTATTTGGAGCTGTAAAATTAAGTATGGACAAGATGCTTTACTGCTTATCAAGGGACACCCGAAAAGGCCAGACACTGGATGCCACATCAACTAGGCAACAAACCCTGCCTGAAATTGTGATCAACAGCCACATGTACATTAACTCCTGGAGCAACTCAGGACTCGCCTCACCGACCACAGCCTTCCTTCTCCGAGCACACAAAGGGACAGATATTCTGGCAGCCCAGGTGACAGCCAGAACTAGCTGGTCTAGGTTGTAAAACCAGCTTTCCCAGCAGGCTGCTAGATATTGATGTCACTGTACCTGACTGAGCCAGGCGGTCCTTCGCACTGTGGCACTGTATCTGCTCTATCCTGTTGCACAGCGACGTCACTTTGGTATGTAACCGCTCCAGCTCGTAGGTGGAACAATCCAGCTAAAAGCAAGTGACAGTGTAAGCCAAAGCCTTCCAGCAGAACTGCTCACAGACTGCTTAAGAGTGCTCTAAGCCAAAACCTATCCAACAGAAGGCAATCTACACTAAAACCTGTCCAAAGTTAATACCTGAAATGAGAAGTCTGGAACTGAATTAGAGGGGATAGACATGCAGACTCCCCACTAGCCAGCTAACTGCTGGGTTTGATCCTTCTCTTCCACTTATCTTACTGCCATACTACATAAAGCATACAAGACAGAGCCCACATCTTATTTTGACAGTATCTACCAAATCTCTCTATCTTCAGAGGCGTACCATATTCTGTCTGCTAGTGTCTGCAAAAGGGAAACACTAACATTAACACTGATCAGTGAATAAAAGGTTATTCTAAAAGCAAGACTCTGTACGTGCTTCCAAACTGTAGGGGAAAAAAATACAGGTTTTTTAGTTTGTTACCTGTTGGATCCTATCAAGCGTCTCAGTAACATGGATGTAATCTAGGTAGACCAGCCCTGCCACCTCCCAGTCCTGGATGAGCACACTACGCTCTGGAGGGGTGAGACCTTCCAAGAATCCTTTTAGGTACTTGTAGTTTTCATTAATAATAGCATCTAAAAAGAACAAGCATGTCAGTAACAGAACAAAAAAAACCAAACTTGTTTCTTACAGGTCAGGAACATTGATTGTTAAAGAGAAAAAGCAACTGACAGACTGCACTCTCAGTCAGTTTTGTAATTCTTTGACAGTATCAGCCAAGCATTTCTGGCCATACTTGTATTTATGACCCACAAAAGGCAAGACTAAGGCCATACCATTTCCTAGAGCAGGGACTATTTCTTCAGTACGTGTTAACTGCTAAGAACAAAGTAATCGCTAGTATTTTGTAGTATCTTAAATGTTGTAAGCTTAGAGCATTTAAGTATCACCCACAGGATCAGGGCTCCAGGAATGCCTTTGTTCCAAGGCACCTCTGGCACAGCAAGGTGGATGTGCAGAAGGTGAAGCACGGCCCTTATCACATGTTTGCAGTGAAGAATCATGATGCCAGGTACCACATTTTGAAACAGCCAGCCACTCTCTGCAAACCCTATTGCTAGAAACAGAGCCCTACCCCTCTGCATTACTGAATGCTCACTGACTTCTGTTCCTACTGTGTCTCTGTGTGCTGTTCAAAAGCCAGAATGCAAAAATATTAGGAGAGCAGACTCACCAGAGGCCAAGTGCCTGACAACCAGCTTGTGACACTGGTTCCAGTGCCCAGCCTTGAACAAGAAGAGGGCTTCTTTATGCTTGTCACCCTCCATCCTTGCTCGAACTGCCTTTGCTTCATGAATCCACTCCGGGGGGACACAGAGCCTCTGTATCAGAAAAGTCTCCTTGGCCCAAGACTCTTGTGTCTCTGAGAGAACACAATGCCGATTTAGGAGTTCACGCACTGCCTTCTCCCGTATGCTGGGGGAAGAGAGGACAAGGCATTCCTCAAGCAAGCAATCCTTCATTCTGCACCACACAGTCCAATACAAGTAGCCAAAGGCTAAACAGCAGACTGCATAATATTTATTGGTGACGGCAAAAGCCAGCCTCATCAGGTCTTGTAATACTTAAAGGCAAGCTCTAAAATTAGTTGAATTTCTTCAGTATGTGTTAACCACTAAGAACAAAGTCATCGCTAGTATTTTTGTAATATCTTAAAGGTTGCAAGGTTAGAGCATTTAGGTATCACCCAGGCTCCTAAAAGTAATATACAGGTTCTATTTGCAGTTATCAGCTGGAAAAAAAATTCTATTGCAGTCCATTAATGGTAGCTTTAAGTGTTAATAGCAGAAGACACCTTTTCACAAAAGATGAGTTTTTTACAAGTTTAAGACAATTTCTTAATTCCCAAGCTTTCCTTTCAAATACACTTGCTTCTGTTCAGCTCCAGTGGGTACAGTTACAGTATTCTTGCATTAATGATGTTTTCAAGACAAGTTCTTGAATGTAGTAAGCTTGCTGAGCCACAGGCAAGATACAGAGCTCTAGGTTATCAAAATTACTAGATCTGCTTCAGTAGCACTGTTCAGGAGTTTCAGTCATTACAATACAACGCTATTTAGCATCTAATGACATTTAACTCAGCAGAATTATTCACGCCACTTTGTAATCCCAGCACACAGTTTTTACAAGTGGCATGAAGATCTCCAGCTGTGCAGTTCCAGTTCCAACGTGAGAGAAGCCATGATAATCACAGCGTACAGAGCAGGGCTTTAACACAGGCAACGCCTTATTTTCAAGGCAAAGAAAAAAAAAAAGAATTCTTCTACTCACTGTTTATCAGGCTCGTGCAGCAGTATAAAAACGGCCCATTCCCAAAGACCTTCACTCTCAAGCTGGGCAGCATAGCTAGCATTCAGCACTCCTTGACTCTGCTTGGATAGATGGGTGTAGTTCAGAGCTCGGAGCACTTCCCACAGGTGCCAACTGAGACGATAGTCCAGAGGGTCAGATGTTATACTCCTGGGATCAAGCAGCTGGTCAAGATCATAGTGCCTGTAGGGAAAAATATCTGCAACATAAATAGCTAATTGCATCCACATAAAATCAGACACTCGTTGCTACCTAGTTCTTGCCCTTCACCCACCTCCAATTATTGTGTATGTGACTTACGCTGGTGTGGGGGTTTGGGTGTTTTGGTTTTAAAAGATAGGAGCAACTCTTGAAATCTTTTTGCTCTTCTTTTGAGTCTGCATCCAGACTGTCACAATGTTTTATTTTGCATGCGGCCCTCCTACAGATTTCTCGATGCCTTCAAAAAAGGCAACTACAGTGCAGCATGCTCACTGCACTCTCCAGACATAGAAAACACATGAGAAAAAACCCACAAGTGTGCTTCACAACTGAAGTTTCACCATCTACACCATCACCAGCAGTTGCAGTGTCACCCTATTCTGTAAGGGTGTACATGCAAGGCAGACTTTTGACTGCTGTTAAGTGGTTCACAAAACACCAAAGCTGCTTTCATCCCCCTGGTTTGGGAATTCAAGAAGTCTGATCAAGATTTTTCTAAATGGTTTTTGAACTATTTACCCATTTACCTGTCACTGTAGAGTTTTAACAAATGGAAACAGACATCTCTCAGAGGTCTTCCTCCATTATCGTCTTCTTCAATTACACAACCAGAATCTTCTAGGTAAGGCGGCAGAGGACAGCATGCGTATTTCTCACACTCTGGTGTTTCCTTAAAAAAAAAATAAATAATTGGTTTTAACAGTCTGTTTAAAAGACAGTACTCTCAACAAAACTGCATTCCACACAACTCAGCAGGCTCACGAGCATGCTCTCTGCTTTGAAGCAGAAGGCGCAGCCTATTGCACCTGTGGTTAAAACTTATGCAACCATATATTAGCATGATGCTAAAAAGGAAAAAAAAAAACCCAACACCCTAAACCCAAAATGTTTCAGCAGGCTTAATCTGATCTCACCCTGAGCTCTCAAAAGCCACTATGTGGATGGAGGAATAGTCAGCTCTCACACACAACCTGTATTGCTGAACAATTTTATAGCTGGAACACACATATGTCTCAATCAAACGGAAGAGCGCAGCCCTGCAAGCTTTCATCCCTCTGTAGCTAAGCAGAGTCTGGACAGTTATTTGTTTTAAGTTATAAGCAGCACTGAACGCCCTGAATCACCAAGTACAGGGTACTGAGCTGCCAGAAAGCTGTTCTTCTGCACCATCTAGCCAGGCTGAGTCACCAAAATCCTCAACATTTTCACTGCTGCTAGGAACACTAGATCTGCATTAGAGGAGAGCATTCCACATCCTGCTGGCTTTCAGTTATTAGCCCTCTTAGACAAAGCTCTGAAAACGAGATGTATCTGTTTCCCTGCATCATCAGGCTGCAGTGAGACCACCTCCACATTCTAACCTAGTAGCGTTACCTTAAGTCACAATAAAACTAAAGCTTGGTATTTTGAAGTGATGAACACTTTATACTGACACACTATACAGAAAGGTAACGCTAAATACTCTTGCAGCATTAAACTTGCATAGATTAGAAGTTACCAGACTTGCTGCTGTGCTTGGGCTATCCTTAGGCATACGGATCAAGGGCTGAAGTACCTTTAGTTAAATGATTAAACACGTTTTTCAGAGCCCTTTGCCTGTCTGTATACAGAGGCTGCTGACAGCTCTACAGCAACAAACGAGGCTTTGCATAATGCATGCACCCACGCACTGTCTGTAGGACAGTTTGCTGTAGAAACAGCAAGCGTTAACAAGCTGTATAGTTCAGCAAAGACTCTTTTAGAAGTCAGGTAGCTGAGTATCAGTCATCACATCGGGAAAACCGACTGGCTACCTAGCTCAAATGGCCTTCCTGCTGCCGGCCACTACCCATCTTCCTAATTGCCTAGCTGTCAAACACGTGGAAACACTCAGTGGGAGATATGTTTCAAATAAGTTGCCAGAACACCCTAAAGAGCGGATCCTAAGGTTCTCAAGTGACTAGAATTATCAACCCAGTGCTTTATTCCCATTCCAGTGGGGGAAAGAACATTCCTATCTAAGTGAACTGCTGCAAAAACTCATTGTTACAGCCAGCAAAGGAATCTGACGCCGTGACAACTGAAATAATGAACCCATATGCAATTCCACACTCGGCACCTCCACAGTGATTCTTGATTGCTCACAGAAGTCTCAGTGGAGCATCAGGCAATTGTACTACGATCTCCTTTTACCCAGGCACGACTGACCTACCTGAAAGGCTGACTCATACATGGCAAGTGCCTTGGAAATAGAAGCTGTTGGAGGAAGCAGGTACCAGAGGTGGACAGCCATGCAACGCTTCCAGTCTAGCAGTGAACACACGTTGATACTTATTCTCTCCGATAACTGCCACACCTAAAGAAACAAATAACTAAGTTCAGTCAAACTTAGCACACAATGGTCAGTACATACCAGACATACCACGGTAAGAGGTCACATCAGTGAAAAAAAACATGGGTCACCATGTCGTACTGCGGTTGAGTGCTACAGCTTAAAGGTACTGCTGACAGGAACGGGAAATCGAGTCAATGACAAAACAGCTGAGTAACAGAACTTACAGGCTTCCCGGCAAGCAGGGCAAAGATGCGCAATCTCTCTTCCTGGATGAAGCAGTCTGCCTGCAGCCTGTGCCAGTCCACCAGCTGCATGGTGAGAAGGTCCCGGATGGGCTGGCTACCTGCCAGCTGGGAAAGGAGCAGAGCAAGCCTGTGGTCACCTGGAACAGGGGACAAGAGCGCATCAGACAAATCCTCCCACCTACCAGTGCCACAGCTATCCGTCTCCGGGTTGTGAGGCACTTTGATCAGCCTACAGCTGCACAATTGGTTCCTTGTACACAATTTCTTATGAAATAACCCACCACATAAACACCTGCTAGAACGGGGCCCACGGGGAGAAAACAAAAGAATGGGAAGCCCAGAGTCTCCAGAAGAAGCAAACGGAAAAGTTAAGATGTAAGCCAACATAAAAGACCAAGATGAAACTAGCCATCAGGCTCTGGAAATACACATTTTTTGAACAAATGTAAAGTGGATTAACAGAAACTCAATTAAAAAGAACATTAATTAAGAAAAATTCGAAAAGAGATACAATGCAAAAAAAGAGTTCCAAATGCAGTACAGCATCACTTCCTAACTCTAGGAGAGCTGACAAGTAAGCCAGTGTAAACGTGACCATGGACTCAAGCATCAAGTAGACTACAGCCAACCCCCACCTTAGTCACTGCCTGACAAGGGAAAACTCCGTTCTCCGAGTGGCCAGCCCCCAGAGTTTAAATCCTCCTTATTCCCTTCCTCCTCCCTGCAGAAAGCTGAAAGATTTAAGCATCTTACCTGACTGCTGTGCCAGCCTGCAAGCTTCACCAATTCTCTTCCCAGTAAGGCAGCTGAACACAGCCTCTATGTGATTACCATGTTGGGACAAAGAGACTTCCTCCTCGATTCGTCCTGCAGCAGTCTCTGACAGCCAGCGAGAGAAGGCTTTTCTGCGCTCCAGTGCCAGGATGTACTCACTGGGTTCCTCCAAGCTGGCCTCTAACTCTTTCAGGTTCCCCCAGATTGCTTCACATAAAGTCCATGCCAAGCACCAGTGCTTCACAACAGCTGTCAGAACAGAGTTACTCAGTCATCGGGAGTGAAAACTTAAGAGAGGTCTTGTATAGGACTATAAGCATAACGTTGCAGGGTGTCTTAAAGCATATCCTACTGTTACAAGCTGATGCAGTAAGTCAGCGAGCTCCTCAAATGCCATGAACCATGTTTATGCTTCGAGGAAGAATGCTGAGGTACAGTCCATTTTTCTGTTTTATTCATGTTTCACTGCTCTGTTGCAATCCGAAATCAATCTGAACTGGACAGCTTTCCAGATCGACTATCACCGTTGTGAAAAGAATTATTCTATACTCACTTTCTGTCGAAGCAGCGTCCTCGGATGCCTTCCTAACCCAGTGAGCATAGTCGTGAATAGCAGAAACTCCTGGGTTGGGTGCTAGAAGAGGACAGTGTTCATCCATATGGACAGTACTGTGTTTCAGCTTTATCTCTAGAGGGATGAGATACAGCTGTTTGTCTCTGTCCACCTTCTGTTGTTCTAAGCTCAACTTCTCCACATGAACCTTGAAAGAGGATTCCGAGAGTCTGGAGGAAAAAAATAAGATAAAACCAGCTAGCAACGTTCTGAATTGTTCTCCATGCAAGTGAACAGCACCCATCATGGAGTAGCTGCATTGTGCAGCCTGTCCTAACTTTAACATGATGACAGTAAGAAGTATGATCCAAGGTCAACAGCCAGGTATGAAAAACCTGGTTACACAGTCTGGGACTTCGAACCAGACTTTGGCTAATAAACCTCACTGAACTGGGTGCTTCAAGCACTCAAAAAGCAATTAGCACACCTTACCATACCCCAGTGCATTCTGTGAGAACACCTCATTCTCTCAGCAAGTTGGATACACTGGAGAACATCTCAAGAAGGTTCCTGGAAGACTTACATGGCAGAGCATCTAGCTACATTCCAGCCAAGTTTAGGCACAGAGTTACACAATCCAGGAAAGGCCTGTATACTGCTTTATATACAAGCAGAATTGAAGGCACCTGAGCATTCAGAAGCTAAACAAGAGATTTCTTAGCTAGGGAAGATTCTCAGGGAGAATCAACAGATCAGAATCAAGAGATCAGAAGCCTCCTGGACAACAATTTTAAACTTGCTTACTTAAACCTTTTGCTGGATGACTGTACTATTTCCTTGTTCAAAAAAGTTAACTCCTCTTACTCTGATATTCCAGATCTTTTGACATACAGATTTTTGTGAAGTAGCAACCTGAAGGAAATCTCCATGGCTAACATGATCTTGCACCACTTCTACATAACAGAAGGACAATCAACCTACAATCAGGATTTTTTTTAAACATTAAGAGAGAGCAGGGCAGAACCATCCTGAAGGAAACTACTACTTACGATTTTGGAGCAACAGGACTTGGCAGGAATCCGTATTCCACAGACTCACACTGAAGAACTTCCATTTCATTTGATCCACTCAGTTGATCTCCACAATTGACGAGTGTCCAGTTGGGTCCCCAACCAACACGAAATGAGCGCCCCATGAAGAGAGCCATATCCATCAGCAGCTTCCCTTTTCCGTACGTGATGGACTTTTCCAGAGGTACAAGCCCCTGCTGCCTGCGGACACCTACTGTTTTTACCCGTGCCTCAGGGACTGACGGAGGTACAGGGAACGCAGATGCTAATGGAGAAGTCGCTGACCAAACGGCAACAGAAGAGGGACTGCTCAAAGTCCTTGGCCCCTTGAAATCTTGTAGAGCACCACTTGGTGGTTGGAAAACTAGATTAGCAAATTTGGATTGCAGCAGCCCACCAACTAGAAGGAAGAAGCAGGAAGAACATTTAAATGAACACGATACTCACTTTTCAGCAGTACATTTCTGGGCTTCTTTTAAAAGGTATTTTGGGGGGTGGGTGGTTAAAGATATTTTAGTACTTCTTGAGCAGTCAGTGAAAACATCTGCTGTGGTTTGTGATGGTAACAGCTAACTAAGTATAATTATTTGCAGCACTAAGGACCACTAACCCCACCTTGCATAGCCTAATTTGCATTATCCAAATGGAAGCACACAGCATTACACCAAGAACAGTACAGATACAGTCTCACCCCAAAATGTGCTGTTTCCAGTCATCCCTAATTTCAGAAAGAGCTTAAGATACTACAAAGGTAAGGAAAAAAAGAAAAGGAAAAAAAAAAAGAGCAAGAAGAGCAGCAGCGCAAGCACTAAGGTCAGAGAAAGGTGAGCAAATGCTTCAGGCACCGGAGCAGATATTTGGCCTGCAGCCCTTAGGAGAGGGGCTCATGCTGGAGCCAGGGGCGTAGCGGGGGGCAGGGGTGTGTGAAACTGAGCAGGAAGGAGCAGCAGAGAGGAACTGCTATGGACCCCATTCCCCATCCCCCTGCCCTGCCAGGGTGGGGAGGAAATAAGGAGTGAGGAATGAAGATGGGTCTGGGAAAGCGGGACAGGGTATGAAAGTGTCGTTTCAATTTGTCTTTGTTTCTCACTACCCAAGCCTACTTTAACTAGCAATAAATCAATTTTACTCAAGTCAAGTCTGCTTATTAGGCACTTTCACAAGTAAAGCCATCTCCCTGTCTTTATCTCAATCCATGAGCTTTTTTCATCTGATTTTCTTCTCCCATTCTGTTGAGGAGGGGGAGCGAAAGTGCGGCTAGGCAGGCATCTGGCTGCTGACCAAAGCTAACGCACCACAGCACGCAACTGTTCTGCCCTATGTTCAGCCAGTGACAGAACTTTGCCAGTTGAATATTAGAATTAAAACTATTTCATGCAGCGTGTGGTTTCTCACAATACCGGAGTATCTTTTCTGTCCTTGTGATTTTGAAATAGGGAGCCTCGGAGAACAGATCTCTTGAGAAGTATCCATTTTTACAGGTTGTTTCCCAGGATAATGATCCAGGATCAAATCTACGTTATCTTCGTCAGCAAGCAAGGAAGCTTTCATAATCTAAAAAGGTAACCCAACCCGGCACATTAGCAATCGCTCTCACAGCAATAGATAACTGATCTAACCTGCTCCCTTCCCAACCCAAGTAACTTGTACATGTTCCACATGACCAAACAATACATTCATGCTACAAATATTTCAAGTAGCATGAAGGCAACACTTCAGGAGTACCAAAAGTAAGCTTGTCAATTGATTATAAACTCTTACGAACTACTGGGTAAATCAGTGTCACAGTACTTGTTAGGGATGAGTGTGAAGTCCTAAAAATCACAGAATGATTTGGGCTGGAAGGGACCTTCAAGACCACCCTGCCACAGGCAGGGCCCCCTCCCAGCAGCCCAGGCTGCTCCCAGCCCCGTCCAGCCTGGCCTTGAGCCCTGCCAGGGAT
>JAVJGJ010020200.1:0-12449 GCA_035590215.1 Microhierax caerulescens
GACTAAGGTCTAAAATAAAATCACTTTAATTGCTTAAGAAAAAGGAACAAAAAATGAATCTGAATAATGGCAACAGCTGAACAATAATGATTTAAAATGCTTAGCTGGCTCCAAATGGTGGAATACATTTATTTCAAGCTTTCCAAGATATTCCACTTGGGACAATGAAGGAATTAGAGAAATTCTCACAGCAAAAGAAATTTTAGGGATAACATCTTTAACAGAGGCTGTAACGGACAACTGAACCATCGTCTCAACTGTGAACTACAGTCTTGCTGAAACCATTGTATTTGACAAGTCTGCTAATCAAATAGCAAAACCAGCACAGCGTGGGGGCACGGGTAGTTTGTGTAGCCTATCTTGCCACACAGATGATTTTTTGCAGTCTCTACTCCCCTCTCAGCTTTTTAATTTTTGTTTGTCGCCAGAAGCAGTTGATACACCATTGTGTGGCTGTCAGTGCTCAAAAAACTTTGATAGCAAAAATCACAAGGAACGTAAATGCTGTACAAACGTGATCAGACAATGAAATTAAAAGTGAGAGGAATCTGGATTCTGAACAATTATTTTTGGTTGTTATGAATCTGAAATGGGGAAAATATGGAACATGTATGCCAAGTTGGAGAGGTTTAAATTTTGAGGTTCCTGGATATATTATTTGTGGCCTGAGTCAACGTGCAGCATGTTTCTTTAAATCCTAAACTATGAAAATGTCCTTAATCCTCCAGCTTTCCAGCTCATGGCATAGATATTTTGGACTGTTTGGTCCTGTAGATGGTAATTCCAGGATGACTGCAATAAATTACAAGTATGTTTGAAATAGCTGGTAACAACTTACAAACAGAATTAAATGGTAACGAAATCTCACTGTACAGATGCAGTTCCTGAGTTCACCAGGCAGTTTTCTGACACGCGTAGATTGAAGCAGATTGCTACTAAATGTGACACATGGCTTCCTCAAAACCTGCTGGCACTTACCTTGAGACTGTGAACAGATATATTTTGCTAACCTTAGGTATATGTAACCTTCCAAACTGTCTGCACTTGTACAGAAATAGAATCGATATAATCAATTTTTTAACCCATTCCATTGGCCATCATATTTTCCTTGCAACTAAATTCTCAATAGCATAGTATCCATATTCCATATCCAGTGATTCGAAATCACATATGTTAACAGACACCATGTAGCCAATAGTTCTGAATTTTATTTGTAAAAGTGATATTAACTGAATTTTCATAATGCCACACTTTTTAATATGAACACATGAAAGGCAGCAAGCCAGAATGAGAAAACAAGAATTTTTAGAACTAATAGGTAATTATTAAACATACAGAAAGTCTCTTCCCTGCGTGTAAGCACATTTTAAAATAAAAAGGGAGGTTAATCAAGCTTTAGGGTAAAACGTCAAACAAAGTTACTGGTTGTAGCAAGTAATTTCTCCCAGTCAGGTTGTCAACTATTTGCCATGAAAACATCAAGATCAAGTGGCCAGGTCACCTCATCTGCCTTCCCATGCAGAGGCTAAAAAGATCTTTATAATTAATTCCCAAGGAAACTCCACCTGAATGCCAAAAGCCTTCTCTGTATGGGCCAGCAAAACATGTACACTTCTCTCTTATTTTTTGTGATTACCCTTTCAGGGTGCTTATGCACAAAGAATCAATCTGTCTCCTCCCCATTAATGTCAACTCAGTAACTGCCTGTCCCAAACTGCTGTGCAAAGCTGCTGTGTGCTGTGTGTTAGGCAGCTGATTGGCACTTAACAGAAGTAAAATGGTCCCTGGGCATTTTCCTTTCAGATACGGGCTTTGGTTTCTACACAAGCCTACATAACCTACATAAGCCAACGTATCTTGACCCCTAAGACTAAAGTAGGGCACCTCCCCATCAGAACTAAATGTAAAAGCTGGGAAGATGTATTGGTGTCTGTAAAACTTAATATCTTATAATTGAAACAAAAGTAAGGATCTAAGGATGTCTGTAGAAGCAAAAGATTAGACTTCACTAAACAAGAATGGAAGATGGTCTGTATGTAGTATCAGCGCTGCTGAGTACGATGCTACCATCAAACCCCAGCTAACACAGACATGTCCATTGCTTGCCTCTCAATATGAACATGTAAAGTTTTATTTATTCCAGAAATCTGTAGTCTACATCATGTACTTGTGACAGAGCTGGGCAAGGACTTTAGATTTTAAGAGTCTGATGATTATTTAACTATATATATGTTAACCCTACAACTGACATTTGGTTCATGAATACTGGAAGAAAACTGAATGCTTTTTCTGTGAGGTTACACACATTTTGAGGGTGGGGGTTTTTTGGTTATTTTCTGATTTAAGTGCTGCCCTGGCACCCCTGGACATCAGTATATAGGCAGCAATGTATGATAGCAGTTTCTCACAAACATGCTCTACACATGTGGGTGGTTTGGGGATTTTTTGTGAATTAGGAGATATGAAAAGCATTACTCTTGGTCAGCCATATTTTAATGCCCTGTTTTCTAGTTTTCCCTTTTAAGCAGCATCCTCAGGGCATCAAATATTGTGTTGTCAGTTATTGCTCCACAATCAAATGACATTTTAAAGTAAAATTAAGAATTAATTTTAATAAGATAAAATCTCAAAATGGGATTCTGTAAATCTTCTTGACTGGGAAAGCAAGAGCCACTGAAAGTCATTGCCCTTTATTTAAATTAAACCTAACTAAATCCTACAGCATTTTTTTTCATTTTAAATGTAATTGTTTATATAAGCAAAGGGTTGGAAATCTGGCTTTAATATTTAATTCTTTTAAATTATTTAATTCATTTAATTAATTTAATATTCCCCTGGGTATATCTATAGTACATTTTTCTCAGCAGGGCAAATAAGCCAGCCCAGATACAAGTGCTACTTTGCCTTTATTTCCCACACTAGCAAGACTGCCCAAAGCAGCCACCCCTAGGTTCCTCACAAATAAGCTAAAGCAAATTTATCCTGACAAATAATACCAAATAACTATCTTTGAGATTATTACCACAAGAAGAAAAAAGTGAACAGTCCAATGTTAAAATGTTACATAATATTTACTGCATGGTATACCTTCATAAGGAAGAGAAGAGAAGAGGGTGGTGGATAACTGCAGCAGGCAATACCCCTCCCCAGCTTCTGGTCCTAATGAAATCCCTTGCAGTGCTTAGAAGTCAGTTGTTTGATCTTGCTGGAGAGAGGGGACATGAAGGAGAGACTTGGAAGGGGACAGTTCTGCTTATCAAGATGAAAATGGGAGTAAAATACAGATCCAAATATAATATTGAAAAAGTAACCTGCAACAGTAACAAGCACCAATAGTCACTTTCAAACGGGGTTGTGGAATGTGAAAAGCAGCAAATACATAGCATGCCTGTATGTGTATGTAGTTTAGAAAAGGTTATCTAGCATGTCTGCCAAATATTCCTAGTGCAGATATGTTTTATACTATCAAAAAAACTATTTTTATGCCATTGCTTATATCAGTTCATCAAAGTAAATTTAAGTTACATTAACAAGATGGGAAATGTCCTTGTGCTGTTACTCCAGCCAGCAAAATACCTTCTTCTCTACTCTATCTATGCCAGAAAAGTTGAAAGGTAGATCAGAACTAGTGTAATTGTCACAGTGGTTTATCTCAGCTGTTTTACAGCCCACGTCATGCACTGATCAGTGCTTTAAGAAGAATACTAAGTTCCACTTCATCCATTTTGCAGATGCTGAAATAGAGCCAATGCAATTCTCCTAATGCTATGAATCTGTGCACCAGCGAAGCAGTAACTAGAACCCTGGTGTTCAGTGCATCAGCTCAGCACCAAAGTCCTGGAGTTACAAGAACCCAAGGTAACACCTAGCTGCCAAGGTGAAGATCAACATTCAAATCAGGCCTCACAACTGTCAGCTCTGAAAATTCTTCGCATTTAGCTCCCCAAAACCTGTGCTATGCAACAGACCGTGATGCACATGCCAGCACATGGATGTGCAGCCTGTGAGGCACAGGGGAACTGGACAGGGAGGGCACATGGTTTGTGCAATGGCTGAGCCACGCACGTCTACAGCAGGAGCAAAGAAGCAGCAAGGCAACAGCTCTCCAGATGAACACCTAGGATAACCGGTGCAACACTGGGCTGGCCTAGTGGTTATCAAGAAAGTGGTAAGCATGCCAAAAATGTAGGGAGAACACAGGAAGTGGCCAGGGAATAAGGACAGAACTAATAAAGTGTCAGATATTACCACATCAGTATGCACATTTACATATATTCCAGACACCCTTTCTGCTTCATCTCCAAATGCAAAGAAAGTGCCCTTAAAACAATGTCTCCCAAACTTTCCAAAACCACCAAAAAGGTAAACATCATGTATCCCATACACAGCAACATTTCTGGAGGCAATTGAGGAAACCGGTGTGATAGTTCATTGGTCCACATGCATATAATTCAAACAAATCCTTCAAAGTTTACACACTTGTCTGAGTACCACAGATAATTCAAAGGTCATTTAACACCCTCAGAGTAGCTGATTATTCCTGCTCTATGATTTTTCTGAAGATCTTTTGGCTAGTCACTTTGACTGCGTATTGTGAGTCAATTACTAGCATGTACTGATTTTACTGTGAACACAATAAATACAAATTCGTTTCAACAGCTCCTGTTGCACATGTGCATCAAGTGGAATAACATCTTGACATATCGCACAAGTGACATTTACATACTCATTTCATCGAAGTGCAGTGAATGTGTACCACTTACTTCCCTGAAAATGATAGGGAACCCACCAAGGAGGCTTCATGTGTTGCTTATCAGCATCCTAAATTGTAGCATAGTTAACCATGTCTTTACTTTCCTGAAATGTTACACATTGTACTTCTCTGATGTGAAATGTCACAGGTTGTAGGCTACAGAGACATTTCAAAGACAAGTTTACTATATTAATGTCATACATTCACCTCTACTTCAAAAATTAGGCTGCATTACACAGTCATACCACTTAAACATCCAACCCATGTGTATACCTACAGACATAGTCACATTCTTGTTTAAAATCTTTAGACTTTATTGACTAAATTTCAAACTTGACAGAGGGGTACTGATATTAGAGATAATCAGCTCATTAATCCAGCTGGACTACCACCACACACACACACAAATGAATTAGGTTTCAAATTCACCTTGGGGCCCAATAATTGCTAGATCTGATGGGGTTGTAACGCACAGCCAAAAGTGAGTAAAGCCAGCAGAACCGCCTCTTTTGGCATGCTCCACAGTTAGAACGTTTTTAGGCATAATGTGAAACTATTTCTCAGTTAAAAAGTCAATCAAAAGACATAAATCTGTAGGAAATCTGGCTTCATTAGTTCATTAGCTGCTCACAGAAATGCTTGTTTACACTGAACACATATTGCAGGCATCAGAAGTATTTGCAGCAACTCATCTGTTTCTAAAAGCTGAGGATCTGCTGTGGCTGCACCTCCCTCCCCTTCCTCCATCATGTGCCCGTAAATGCATCTGCACTCTTGTACATTTAGCTCCAAGTGATCCATATAGAATATATCCACAGAACAAGCAAGTGAGCATACACAAAAGGGAAAGGCCAAGAGGGATTATAATCACATGCATCTACTATGAAGGGAATGTGTCAAGCTCTGGATGCAAGTCCTATGAATAGCAAAATTCAAATGGAATTGATTTCATTATTTATGTTTGTAAATCTCCTAGCCATGGGGAATGAAGGAAAGATCTAAGTAAACAATGACCATCTGGCTATACAGCTCATTCAGCGGTCTTCTTTCTTGAATCAGATGAGACTATTAGAGCTGGATTTTACATTTGAAAGTGGAAATTCAGAGTCCAAAGTGGAATTTTAGTCCATCGGTCTACCAGCGTGCTCTTTCTGCTGCTCCTTAAGTGTAAGCCATATAATATGTTTTAGAAATAGCTGGCATATTAAATACTGCGGGTTTAAAATGCAGGAAGGAGGGGAATGTAAACATATCATCTGCTTACAGTCATTAAAATTCTTTTCCATTTATGCTGAAAGGTCAGTCTGAAATACTAATTTTCATGAAGACTACCGTGGCGCTGCGGCAAAAACAGAGGCCACAGCTGAGACTTATTGTGCTAGTCACTGTGTGAGCAGACAAAGCAGTCAATTCCTTTCCTCGAGAGTTACCATCTAATTAGAGAGAATGTAGGAGAAAGGGATTTAATATATATTTATTTTTGCTCATAAACAGATGTTGCAGGTTCCTCAAGGGGACTGCACATATGCTAACCATTAAGAGCTTTGACTTGCTGAGGACTAAGTCCCATTTTGACTATTGCTTAAGTACCACTGTGAACATTTACAAGGCTCAGGTTAGCTTAAGATTGAAGTATGCCATCATTCCTTCCATTTCATGACTGCAGTAAATCCCAGTACTGTCTATACCCTATTTCGCTCATTGATCCCAAAAGACTTTTCCTAACTTCCCACAATTTTTGAAGAATATAGCAAGTGCCATGTCTGTCTTGTGCCTCTGAGAAATCTGAAGCAAAATGAAGCTAGAATAATTTATATTTTAGCCAACCAGATATTAGAAGATCAGCAATTTCTTGGATTCTAACACCATTGTTTCGTTAACATAACAAAACAAGAATTACCTATCCACATTAATTAGAAATTACAAATCCTTCTTTTGCCTCCCTGTAACGTGAGGAAAAAAGCAGAACGAGTGAGTGCCAGGTCCACAAAGCTACTGAGTGTTGAACTTCCACTGAAATGTGTGAGAAGCTCTATACCTGTGTGGGAGTCGGAGTCCAAAAACGTTTGTGAACTTTGTCTCCAAAACTAAGGCAAAGGGGACAAACTCCGGCACTCCTGAGAAGGGTTTCGGGTTAATACACTTTATGTCCAAACCCAACCTTCCCCTCTACCAGCACAATAATATTTGTAGCTCACAGCCCATGTTGTTCACCCCCATGGAGCTCTTTAAGGCAAAGTCTGAGTTTATGTGGTCCTCAGAACTACCCGTTGACTAATTCATTAATACTGTTGTTAGCTCAGTACCTTTTAGACAGTGATATCATTGTTTCAGGTATTCACAAATGCAAATTTTCTACATTTAACTTGTTTTTATTGAGTGTACTGGGCTACACATCAGTACATACTTCTGTAGTGCTTAAAGGATGCATTTCACTGGAATCAAGAGTATGTTTTCTGCTCATGTGAGAACAGAGGGATTTAAAATCAATAGCTATGTACAGCAGCAACATTGATCTCTTAAGTCACCCTATTTTGAATCACTGGAGCACGTAGGTCTGCGACATGATTTGAATGAAGAAAACAGAGATAGTTCAAGCTCATATATAACCATATTCCTGAACTTGTCAGCTCATCTTATGTCATATACATAACTTGAACAAGGATGAAGGTTTTTGTTACAATTACTGTCCTAATATCTTTTACAATTAACATTTTTTGCTTTCTGCACTACTTTATAGCTTCAGTATCAGGGATTTTCCAAGTGGACTTAAATCAGTCTCTTCCCAGTGTCCCATAGATTGTGGCTTGGACCACTACTCGTTCAGAGCTGGGAAGAAGGGAGATTTTCTTGGTGCTCCCTCGCTGAAGAACTTGTCCTTCAACAGCTTCCCTTGTGCAGAAACCAATCATATTGTGTAATATATCTCTGGTCGCAGCAAGGCTTAAGTAAGCTGCAGTACAGTCTTAATTTGCAAGTTGCAGCTGGCTACAGCTGCAGATTCAGGCCCCCAAAAGAGGCACCTATGATGCCCTCACACGGGAAAAGTGGTTTCCTTAGTAGCTGTGGCCAATGAAAGAAAATTACCTTGCCTGACAGGTGAGCTTATGCTGGGCTTTTGAGAAAGGTAACCACCTCTCACAGCTGAAATATTCCCCCCTTTGTGGTCAAGGGGATGTTAGTTAAGGATAAGCTTATAAATTTCTTCATTTCTCTCTCTCAGTACGGATATTTAGTCATTGAACCAGTAAGCTAAATGTTCTTGCAATATATGAACCTCCTGCACAACACAATTACTAATACTGGTCCCTGGAAGGAGCAGAAACAAAGGTTTCTTAGGAAAATTTATTGCAGCGCAGGGGGATTGCAGGAGCCTCATTTATGCTCAGCTTGTAGTTTCTTATCTGGAGCCACTTGACAATTAAATGGAAACCACTTGAATTAAGACATTTTCAGCACTGCTTCCTCTTAAGCAAATACAATCAACCTCTCCATGGCTCTTTAGTTAAAAGAAGTCAGTATTTGATGCAAACTGCCTTTGTCTTTGCATTTTGTGCATAAATTTCCAGTTAATAAAAAAGGTTAAGTACTTTTCCACTAGATTTTAATTAAATCACTCTGCCTAAATCCTACAGTGTATCAATATTAAATTATGGTCTCTGTCCATTGTTTTGGCTCTCACTTTCTATTGAACAATAGCATCCAAACACCACTCTGAACTAAAAAAAAAAAACAAACAAGCCCAAATGTTTAAATACATCTGAAAAATAGGCCAAAAATATGACAGAAATTTAAGGTCTCTTCAAAGACAGTCTTTATGTTTATTTCTCATCCAAGGTCTAAGTCCATTCATACCTCCTATGGACAAGAGTTCTGTAGCCAAGGGACAAGCTCTGGGGAGTAAATGGGACCATTTACCCTCGTGGTGAACAGGTCACTGTCTGACTTTGGCCCTGTGCTTCTGAAGACTAGGAAAGAGATGTTTCCTAGTTTGTCAGAAAAGATATTCTTGACTGTATCTGAGCCATCACATTGCACTCTGTTGGATACATTACAGATGTATTATACATTACAAACAATTTTTCCATATCTTTTGATAACAAAATGAAAAAAATGAATTTGATGTAACTCAGAGTAAAGGCTTTGGCAAAGCAAGACCACTTTCCCACAATTAATTTATGGGGTTTTTTTAAAAGCATTTTAAACGGTCTATAGTCAATTATATAGACAATGAAATACTGTGTTTAATCCACTTAAAAATTCAGATTATGTCAAAGCCAAATTCTGATGTTGATATACAAATGCAGAAAAATTAAGCCATAAAAGGGAATGACTAGACATATATATGTCCCATAAGTATGCAGTACTGCAGGGCTGAAAGAAATGTGTCAGAATATTCTGTGTATGAGACTGGACTCAAACTGATGAAACCTACATGGAATTCAGGAAATAAGTGCAAAAAGCAATGGCAATGGAAACAGCATTGTGATAATGATATTGTAAAATAAAGCAATAAGTAGTAACACCATGGATCCATTCTTCTTGAATAGTAGATGACAACTGGTCTAAAATCTGTGGTCAAATGGAGATAAAGGTAGAGCTGACAATGTAAATAGTATCAAGAACTACCTGAGGTTAAGAAACTGCTTTTGCAAAACTAGAGAAGGCAAGGAGCATCAAAGTGATTGTAGTAACAAACAAGAAGCAATGAAGCTATTTTAAGTTTTAAAAAAATAAATTAAGGAAACAATATGTCTTTAAAGAGCCAGGTATAGAAAAATAATTATGGGTCCAGTGATCATGAACTGACCTTCTTTTTCATTCTTTAAATGGAATCATGAAAAGAATTTAATTGTGCCTATAACTTAATTGTACTTTATTGGGAAAAACCACACTGAGAAATTAAGGAGACTGAACAGTTCAAGGATTTAAACTTCAGGTTTTACACTCTTCAAATAAAAAGTACAAATGGCTTTTTTTCTGGAAGCTGCATACAAAAAAGAAAAAAAAAAAGGATGAAAAACTATTCAAGGAGGAACTGAGTACAGGATGAATAACTACCAAGCAAAAAGTAGGTAAAAATGCAGAGAAATGGCAAATAATAATAATTCTACCCTGGAGGTCAAAAAGTAAAGAAGTATGAGTCAGTAGAAGCCTGAACTAAATTGTGCTATGAATATTAAAAATAATTAGCAAAATGGACATAATTAACATGAATTAAAAGGGTAGAAAGGAAGACAGGCCATTCTGCAGTGAGGATGAAGTTCCAGAAAATATATAAATGACTGCAAATGAACATTTTACCTCAGCTTTTAAACAAGAGCAATTCTGAACCTGAAGGACAAATAAAATGGTTTGGGGGAACATATGCCTCAACATGGGAATTATCAAAGCTAATGTAGAAACAAAGCTGAGAATTTCTGTGTGCTAAAATTGAGACAGATGGATATGAAAATCTTTTTTCTAGAATTCTTGGAAAAACTGGTACATATTCCAGCAACTTGGGAAATCAGAATTTTTGATGACCCATTAAATGGGGAAAGGGAACCAGCACTGTAAGACTCGGGTTAAGCAAGGCTTCCTACATATTTGTAATCACCACCACCACCCCCCCAGCAATATTAAGCATAATAAACTTGCAACTACAAGACAACTAAAGTAACTGCCCTTGTATGTAAGGCTTAAAGCAAGCCTTCAAGAGAAAACATCATTTTATGGCATGGAGAATATGGTGAAGCATGCTAGTGCATGCAAGAATGTCTGATAAAATAAACTACCTTTAGATAAAATAAAGGAGGTTAAAATTTAATTTGAACTTCATTAGGGGTTTTAACACCAGGGTAGAGGAAAGAATCAGCTATTAACCAGGGATTATGGGACAGATAAGATTTGTAAAGTAGGCAAGGATGTGGGTGAAGGGAGAAACCACAGCAGCTGTTTCTGAAAGGAAATTACTAGGGCTGAGTTTACCAACAAAGAAATTCAGTTTTACCAGGAAGAAGGTGCTGCAAGGTGAGAGCAGATAGCAAAGATGGTGAGAATGTCTCTCTGGGTGGCTTCAGCACTCAGTTCAGTCCTGTTCACAGAGATCATCATGTTTTTACGGTGCCAGTCCAAGCTTCGTTAATAATTTTACTCTTCACCTAGATTTTTAAAGTAAGATTTTGCTTCCAGAATTACTAGGTGACAAAATGAAAGCTTACCTTAGTAAGAGTGGGATGGGAAATATGGTGCACTTAATTATACCAGATGTCCCATCATGCAGTGGTTATGGGAACATGTCAGCTGGAGCTAATAAGATCTGAAGAACATATATTCAAGGCTGGCTGTAATGTGGCCCGTAGAGAGCAAAACGTGGTCTCAGCACCTTAGCACAAATTAGATTAGGTATTTCCCGGTAGTCTTAGAGGAGTATTTATTTATTTAAGTATACTTGACATCTCTAACACCCAGCTGTGCTGTGTGCACTTCTGATCGCCCATGTACCTGGAGATGTGTGCAGGTTATTCAGGAAAAGGTTATGTTTATGAGAGCAGATAAACCATTTTATAGGCCAGGCTTTAAGGCTGAGAGGCCTTTCATTGGCCTCTATAGATGCATCAAGTGATCGAGCACAGGGAAGATAGAAGATTATATTGACACAAAAAGAAATGGTTGCAAACTGGCTGGGAATTAGATGGCCTCTAGATAACAGAAAGCTGTACAGCAGTTTCCCCACAGGATTGGGCTGGGCTGGAGAGGCAAAAAAACCCATGACTAATACTTTTTCAAGTTAGTTTTTGATAACATTATAGGAATGATACAACAGCAAGTAACTGGACCTTGTGCCAGAGGCTCTGCCTGTCTTTTTATACTTACATGTTGCTAAACAGTAAATGACTGATAAAACCCCAGACGTTTTACATAAGACAAAGCTATGTTAAACTGCTACACAAAAAAAAAGTGTGCAGGAGGAAAAGGGCTTCTAGTATCTGTGCCATCTTTTTTTTCCCTGGGGCACACGCTGCCGCGGTGGGTTGGCCCTGGCTGGATGCCAGGTGCCCACCAAGCCACTCTGTCACTGCCCTCCTCAGCTGGCCAGGGGAGAGAAAAATACAGCAAAAGGCTTGTGGATCAAGGTAAGGACAGCAGGGAGATCACTCACCAGTTACCATCATGGGCAAAATAGACTCGACTTGGGGAAATTAGTTTAATTTATTATTAATCAAATCAGAGTAGGGTAATGAGAGAGAAAAACTAAATCTTAAAAACACCTTCCCACCCACCCCTCCCTTCTTCCCAGACTCAGCTTCACCCCCAGTTTTCTCCACCTCCTCCATTCCAGCAGTGCAGGGGGATGGGGCGTGGGGGCTGCAGTCAGTTCTTCACACACTGTCTCTGCTGTTCCTTCCTCCTCACACTCTTCCCCTGCTCCAGCACAGGGACCCTCCCATGGAAGACAGTCCTCCGGGAACTCCTCCAACCTAAATCCTTCCCACAGGCTGCAGTTCTTCACAAACTGTACCAGTGTGGGTCCCTTGCACGGGTGCAGTCCTTCAGGGACAGACTGCTCCAGCATGGGCCCCTGGGAGGGTCACAGGTTCTGCCAGCAAACTGCTCCAGCCTGGGCTCCTCTCTCTGTGGGTCCACAGGTCCTGCCAGGACCCTGCCCCAGCACAGGCTTCCCACAGGTCACAGCCTCCTCAGGCATCCACCT
>JAVJGJ010020201.1:0-12448 GCA_035590215.1 Microhierax caerulescens
GCCCCTGCCCAGCCCAGGAGGGCAGCCACAGGGCGGCTTTGGGGGGCACCGGGCCCCAGCCAGGGCCACCCCACCACAGAATTTCAAAGATCATCCCCCATGAATAAAATGAAAGAAGAACTTCTAGCTTTAGGAGCTCAAAACTGTTTTCTTCTGCTAACCAGTACTGTGCTTTTTTTTTTTTTTTTTAATGAGTTCTGTTTCAATCGCATGTTGTTTATGTGTAATGGGATTGTGAATCATTTTAATAATCACTCACACTTTAATGGCAGAGTTACTGTGTATTTTGTGATGAGTGGGAATAGTACTTAATTGGGGGGGTGGGGGTGTGTGTGTTGTTGTTGACGACATAAATAACTTTCCTGGTTGTACTGGTGGCTGTACATCAGTTATGCATGTGAGGGAATCAGTCCTGTGGGGGGATGTCGCGACTAACCAGATCGGTAGTTCTTACGGTGGTTCCATTTCTTACTGTCCAAGAAGAACTCAGATTATTGTTGGTATTTTCATAGATTTCTTTTCTAGGCTGCTGATTACGTTAGCCAGTAGTCTTTGATTGACCGAGTAGAAAGCTAGACAGTGTAAATTTTATGATAGTAACCTTGATTAATGAATGTAAAGGAGAAAGTTACAGAGCTTAGCTGATTCCTGTGTCAGCAACTTCTCAGCAGTAGAAGAAAACTTAGCTTTTCAAGTTTGTTACTTCGGTTGCCAGATTATATTTGCCTCAAAAGGTGGTGAAGAGATTATGTCACTAAATGCCACACTTTTTCTTCCTGCTATTTGTTGCTATTTTGTATTACTGGTGTTTATTACAGAAATTGATTAAATTAATTGCATCTGGCCTTGGGGGAAACAGAAAATTCTTTGGTCAGTTGCATGTAGGTTTTTATCTGACTGAGATGATCTTAAATGACCAGAAACTTAAAAATACAGTAGCTGTTAGCTGGTGAGCAGAAACAAAGCTAAAATATGTCCTCATCAGTGAGGAACTGGTGTGAATCCAGTGTTACGCAATGATATGCATATTGAAAATGGTGAGTGTTACAGAACCAGGCCTTCTACCCAAGGTGCTTTGCCTCTCTTTCTTTCATTGTGGTTTGTGGATGGGAACTACTATTCCTTTTTGTCTTTGATGAAGCTATTACTTCCTTCTTGCTTCCATGTCCCTGAAGGTCAGAAATCAACTCACTTATCTGAGATTATCTGAGACATCTGGCAGAAGAAATTACGTAGTAAGCCACCAATTCCATTTTTTTTAATAAAACTAATGATTACTTAATGAAAAATAAAAGAAAACCTAAAAATAAAAAAATATTCTTAATGTATGATAATGAACTTGAAATATTTTTGTGCCTTAAATTTATTTGTAAATGGAGATCATTGATTTAAGAAGACAAAGGCATTGTGTAGAGGGATCCCTTAAATTTACCCAATTGTACCGGTTGTCCTCCTAGTATCTGAACAAAATTCTCAGGAAGCAGAAATACTGTTTCTGTTGCTATTAAAAAAATGTTGATTGTTTAAAGGCACTGATATTTGCAGCATCTGCTATCATTTATCAGTAACATTAATTCAGACCAAATCTCTGGTGGTCCAATCTGTTTAAGACTGTCTGTTAGAAGTTCTGTTGTGGTCTCTCTAATTGCAGGGGTCAAAAAGGCAGTATTTTGTCTTAAATATCTGCTTTTGGTATGCACCAGAGCACATACAGCCAAGATTATAGCATACTTATTAAAAACAAAATTTTGCATCCTTTGCATATGAACAACAGCTTGAAAACTGGTTTGACTGTGCAGTGATCACGAGACATTTATTATACAAAAATAGCACTTATTTGATCAGTAGTACTTGGAAGGACTACTTCCAGAGAATGACTTGTATAAAATGGAGCGTAATGAGTCAGGGTTCATATGAGATTCATGTTTCCAGTATGATCCTGATGTGATACCATCTCTAATGATTAGAATAAAATTATATTTAATTTATTCAGATGTCATGGTGATGTAAAGGATAGTAGGCTCATGTGTGTAGAGAGACAGAGGAAAAGAAATACTTCACAATCTATAAAGAAATAATGGGGTAAGATGGGAGAATACAAAATTCAAGCTGTCTTTTCCTGCTAATTCAAATTCCATTTTCAGTCTCACCAAATGCAATGTTAAACCCCACCAATAATTCTGTCCTAGGGAAATGAATTTTTACTTCCTGCTTTCTAAAAAGAAGCTAATTAAAATGGTTCATCAGAATCACTAAAGACAGAGCAGGCTGAAAAACTGAAGAATGATATGAAAAAGCCCAGTCCTTTCCTCTTAGTATTACTGTTTGTAATTGGGCTTGACTTGAATGTGTCAAATCTGTGTTCCTGAATATAACATTAGTCATAGGTGCTTTAATTGCTAAACTTCTTTCCTAAAGCTAAGAATATATTCCAGGTAATCTTGACCCAATGGTCAGAATTTCCCCTGTGATGGTGACATGTGCAAGAGGAGCAGAAGGAGCACCTGTTAAATTACTTTAATCAGCTATCTAAATCAGTGGTCACTGATTTCCTCTACGTTTAAACAGATCAGTTGCCCATGTCTTCCAGAATATTTGGACAAATTTTCCGTGAGATTATCTTCATCTTTTCCCCATTAGTTCAGCCTCTGCTCTCAATCCTTTTCTTATGTTTCAAGTACCTGGTTAGCCTGAAAATGTGTTGGTTTTATTTATCACTTCATTATTTTCTTCAAAGGGATGCTTGCCTCAAGTCTCATTTATTCTGTTTTTCCGCTAGTTTATTTTCAGATGCCAGCAGGTATTTCTTAAGAGCAAGTGCACATGTCCATAGCTTGCTTCTCTTCTTATTAGTCTACCTAGAAAATGGAGTAACTGAACATCTCAGACAAGAATTTCTTTCCAGAACGTATTTTACTTTAAGGTCATACATTTGTATCTCTAGGATCATGTACTGAAGTCTTGGCACGGAAGAAGATAGTGGTTTGCCAAGAAGATGATGAGTAGAAATGTTGTGGTGCTGCCGTGTGCATACCAATGGAATGTCAGATAATGAAGTGATGGATATTTCTATTTTTGATCTGAGTATAATGTTTTTGCATTGGTGTTAGTTTTCTCTGCATACGGGTTTGGAAGCACGCTGCCCCAAGTCCTTCTTGTGAGATAAGTAGCATTTGAGACTATTTCCTTACTGTCACTGTAATATTTTACTTTGGATTACAGGGTCATACAGTCTTTACACTTTGGAAAACTCTGAAAATACTATTCAAGACAAGTCATTGCTCTCCTTTTCCTTTTCCCTAGTTTGTAGTTTTCATAGACTCATTGCAAATTTCTGCTACCATAAATAAAAATCTTGACAGGGAATTTAGCATTTCTTATGCTGCTTAACAGGGTTGATGCTCTTAGCTGCTTTCCTCTTTTGCAGTGCTCGTATCTGACCCAATGACCTCTTTTTTGTCATTAGCTTACTCCAAAGTGATATATATATATATAGATATAGATATTGATATATATATATAGTGCTGTGATTTGGTAAAAGTTGGCATACGCTGCCGTCTCACAGCTTGCGAGTCAGAATTTAAAGGGCTTTGATGGGTTCCTTTGTGGACTGCCATGCACTAGACTGTCATTCATAATGACCACATCTTCTGTAAGCCCTTTAAAGTATTTAATACTTACTTTTTCTTTTTGCTTTTATTTTTTTCTTTTTCCCAATGTAGGCGATATATCAGAAAGCACCAAATTCACTGCAATCTCTGTCTTCCCAAGGACCATTAAAAAAAGATGGCTTTTCCTCTCTGACTGGCATGGCAGTATCTGGATTGAGCATTGAGTACCTTATGTGAACTTGTTACAAGGGATCCCATCACAGATAGATAGATAGGCTCTCTTGAAGTACTTGCTCTTTTGCATCTTAATTCTAGTCACAGTACACATAGGATATCTTTTTTCCCCCCACTGAAACCGTTCAGCTAAACCACTTGACAACACCTCCATTTTTATAAAATGAGACAGAAATGTGCCATGCATAGAAGAAAATGGTTCTCAACTGAAGATTATGTGGTTAAGTACAATAATGGCAGTTCACTACTGTAATTACATTTGTAAATAGAATTGATTTTTCCAATTATAGATATTCCAGGCCTTTGAACACAAAGGGAAGTCTTTCTTTAATTTCTTCTGTGGCAAGAGTCACCCCTAGAAGGACTTCTGTGAATTTTGGTGATTTCTAAGGTGTTAGTCCCACTACTGGTTTTACTGCTGCTTAAAAGTCTAAAAAAGCATTTTGCTGTTCTTCTGTTCTCCTTGCCCCACTCTCTGATGTGGGTGCACTACTTAATCTACTAGTGTGGCTCATCTAGGTGATGCTGGCATCGTGACGCTGACTAACCTTTCCCTGTATTGTAAAGGAAAGATGCTAATTCCTTGTGCTGGGTATCAAATAGTACAAGTTCTGCACCGGTCAGGATAATTTCAAATGCCAGTGGCCAAGGACCTTTGCCGTTCAAGGGGCAAAGAACTGTAAGGCTGGGCAACTTTTGGTGCTGAAACTGAGTGGCTGAGGTCATGCCATATTAAAGTGAGACAGAAAAGCGGTGTATGTAGGACCTCCAGTTGAAGAACACCTCCAAGCAGCTTGTCAGCAGTGACACAGCATTCTTTCTAGCTATAGTACAGAAAGAGGAAAGGAGAAAAGGAACACCTTGAATGGTTAAGCTCTTTGGCATGAGAAAACAGCAAGAAATGTGCTATGAAGTCCTCTAACTGGATAAATTACACTTATCCAGTGATGACTTTGCAGTTGATCTTCCTCGACTTTGCAGTTGATCTTTCTTGGCTTTGCCTTTACCTTTCACAGTTTGGTTTTTTTTTATTATTTTATTTTTTTCCCCTCCTCCTTTCTTGTTTTATCTGCCTCCCTCTTTCCATTTGCAATTGATGGTTTTGCCTTTCTTTTCTGGCTTCTCCTTTTTTACTTATAGAAAGTTGTATTATCTCAGTCACTTTTGTCATAAACATCTTCATACTGTGGCATGAGAGAAGTATAAGGTACATCTAATGGTACTGAAAAAAGTAAAAAACGTAGTTTGTAGTCTGCTGTGAGAACACTAGGACACAAGTCATCTTTGATCTACGCTACACTGTATTAATTTAACTTTTAGTGCACTAATTAATATTATGATTGGACTTTATTACAGCTTTTGAAATCAAATCTTAATATTTTGGCTATTTTTTTTTTTTACCTGTAGTGAAGGCTTTATTTCTTAAGGACTATTCTGGAATAAGAGTGTCCACCCGATAGTTACACTGTCATGACCAAAAGTGTGTCATTAACTCTGGTACAATTTGTGCTGGTAATAACTCTATAAATACAAGTTCTTAGATTTCTTTTTTCTTTTTTTTTTTTTTTTTTTTTTTCTTGGTAGTGTTGTTTTTTTTTTTATTCAAAGGTACTGGAAATGGGATTTTTTTTTTTTTCCCCCAAAATACCTCTCTATGAAATGTTATTGAGGGTTTAAACATAAAACCCCAGCCTGTAAAAGCTGTTGCTGACACTGTGCAGTAACTGCAGCTTAGCATCCATCAGTGATAAGGTGTAGGTTGAAAGGCTTCCCTTCTGCAGTGATGGAAACTCTTGAGACTGTCTACACCAACGTACCCAACAAAAATGACTTTAGCTAAGCCACCCTCATAAAGTTAACGTGCATTTTGAAACCTCCCAACAAGGGCATGCTCTAGTGAACTAAATCCCCTTCACTTCTGTATGTTAGTGCTTAAAGAGAATTGTAATGTACTTTGTCATTGAATGTTACAGCTTGCATTGCTTAGCTCCCATAGTGATGTGAGACTCCTTCAGGGTTGGTGAAAGTGTCTAGCAGGAGGTGTCTGTGGGCCAAAGACATGGTCCTGTCCTGGAAGGAGAGTGACTTAGATGAGAAGGTGTTTGCAGTCTTTGTCATCTCCACTGCCTGTGATTTTGTATAAAACTGGTAGGAAGTTTTATGAATCCAGTCAAAAAGTTGGCCATATGGATAACTTGGAACTCAACGCTTGGTGCAGCGTTACCATGATAATAATAAAAAGCACTGAAAACATCTTAAAAGGGCAAACAAAGAAGTTGAAAGTAAAAGAAAATTAACCATTACAGCATTCTTTGAACTTGAATTCTTTAAATTATCATTTTAATGCAGCTTCACAGACTGGTTTGGTATCCCCCAAAAGGAATCTGAGACAGAGTAAGCTTTTTAATGGAGTATGTGTGATAAACACTGGGCAAGTTCCATGTTTACATAAAAGTTAAATAATGTTTGAGATATCCTTTGCCTAAGGTACTTAGCACATGCTTGCTCAAAATTTGACTTCTCAGGGTTATCATTTGAATTTTGCCAAGGAAAGCTGTAAATAGTTACATTAACATAAAAAAAATAATGTATCTCCCATAGAGTCATTTAGGTTGGATATTTGTGTGAGGCAGGTTAAACCTTTTGCCATCCACAGTGTTGCTTAACCTTTTATGTTGTATCCTTGCTCCATATTGGTCTGAACTGTATTTTTCACATTGAGGGTTGTTAATCTATGTCAACATTATTGTCTGTAATACAATATAATTTTTCTCTGAAAGCTCATGTAATTGGGCCTACTTATAGCAAATAATTCATTAATTTTAAATTGAGTTCCTAACAAGCATATTTTACAGCATATTGTACTTTTCTGAACTAGTAACAAAAGCAATATAAAATATTTTGTACTTTTAAGCACAAAGAAGCATACTTCCTTTGAAATTAGCAATTATGTAATAAATAATACATCTGCAGTATTTTAATGTATATTATATGTATAATATTACCTAAGTAGTTCAAAACAAGGAAGAAGTAGTCCCTTTACATTGAAAATATCTTTAGTCTTCTGAATATACAAAGCATGCATATGTCTTATGCGTTGCATGCAGGTTTCAGAGTCATGAAAACAAACCTGATTTTTTTTTTTTTTTTTTTTTTTTTTATGTTAGGATAGGGTTACTGTCTACAGTTGGCTTTGGCACAGTTTACTTACACAACATTTAAGATGCTCTAAGTTACTGATGTCAAGCCTCAGGACACTGTGTTAAGCAGAAAAGGAGGAGAGGTTGTGCCTTATTTCTGACTTCCAGCAGCCTTTGGGTTTCTTCCCTTTTTTTTTTTTTTTTTTGTTATTTTCTTCCTCTTGTTCTTTTTCACATCACCTTTTGAGGTACTATCTGATTTATGTTTACATTTACTGTCAGTTTACTGAACTATATTTTTTGTCTGTAGTTTTTTATTTAAAAAAAAACAAAACTGGAAATGCATCTTTTTATGATTTGCCAGCTACATGTAAAACTTGCAGGCTGCTATAAAAAATACTTTTATTTGATTTGCATTTTTACAAACATTCAAGTTTAAAGGGAACAGTTCCTACATTCGCTCCTGTTGTACTGGATTCAGCTCAACAACATGGGCTAACAGTTGGTGCAGAAAAGTTCTGCTGAGGGAAGGGATCTGCATATAAATGGATCAGGACATATGGTTGAAGTGTCTTAGAAAGGTTCAGAATTTCTCTACCATCCTGGTGGTCTGTCTCCATAGTAAGGGTTGATGAGGTATCTGACTAGCATTTACTTGACAGAAGATAGCAGCAAAATGCACATTATCTCCTCTGTTATTTGTCATTGTCTAAACAAATCTATTCTCTGTTACTTATCATAATAAAGCTAAGGACTATAAAGTACAGCTTTGTTCTGGACTCATTAAAAACAAGTGTATATCTATGTGCAGAATTGTTCTGCCTTACGCTGTAAACTCGTAGCTGTATGGAATAGAATGGCTGGTTTCAGCAAGCTGACTGGAGAACCACATTTCCAGTGGGAATTCTGTGGGGTTCTGCAAGGTGGTGAGTTATGTGGGGGCTCAGGCCCTGACGGCTGGGGGGGTGCTGGGCACAGAGACCCATCCTGTAGCACTCTGACCAGCACCAGTACACTGAGGCAGGGTGGATTTCTCCCGGGCTTTCCGTGGTAGAATAGTTTTCTGCCCCTAGAGAAGAGGCTTCCCGTTCTCCTGCACAGAACCATTCTGCATCTTAGCCGTGGTGCCTCGAATTAATCACGTGCTGTTTGCACAATGGTGAGTGAGCTTGGGTTATTGAGCTTCTCGTGTTTGATCTGCTCCCTGTTTCGGTAAATGGCAAAACTTACAGTGACTCCAATGAGAATAAGATTAAGCCGTTACTATATTTCATATGCTTGTTCTTGCAAATATTTCCAATGTTAATTTCAGGTATTGAAATGCCAGCTCTGCTCGGGACATCTCTGAAATTGGCTTTGTCTGTTTTCTGTGTTTCATGGGGGATGAACTGAGGCACTTGCAGCGTTCAGGGCAAGGCATTTCACAGTGTGTCCGAAAGAGGATGTTTGATGAAAAGGTGAAAGAGCTGAAGGGGGAAAAAAAATCCCAGTACTGGTTTATGTAATAGATTCAGCTAGATGATTACAACATTTTTAGCGTGCCTTATGTAGACCAGCAAAAAAGTATGTGTTTGAGCCTTTCCTGACTTAAGAAAGGGTACCTGTGGACCCTTAGGAGAGGGTACCTGTGATGCTGTAATGAAGTGGCAGTGTTTGTCTGAAACACAGAAGCCTGTCTGTTGGTTTGTGGTTCTTCAGGGGATGAAGCCTAGGAAGCTCGGAGGACTTTTTGAAACAGATTGCTTCTAGCCATGCAGAAAGGAAGGGAAAGAAAACCTGCATTAATGGTGAGGATCTGGTTCACAGGCAGAGCAGTTCTGAAAAAAAAATCCTGGAAGAACCAAGGTTTGGGGAAAATCTGTGAGCTGAAATTTTCACATTTGCCTCACTGACAGATTAGCCAGAATAAATGAGATTTTGATTCCATACTGATGTTTTTGTTTCAGAGGAAGTTGGAGAACCCATTTGCTGTTGGTTAGACAGCATAAATTTGTCCTTTTAAATGCATTATCCTTGTTCTGTGGTTTTTGTCACTGCCAATGAGCTTTAGATGAGGCCTTGTTCTCCAAAGGGAAATATTTTTAAACACTACTCAGTGTAATTAAGTACTTTGTTATACACAGGTGTAATGCAAAATTTCTGTTTGTGTCTTGTAGTAAACGCTAAGTAAATTTATACAATGGAAGTGACACTGAATATGTGACAAGAAGAGCTGATTTCAGCTTTGTTGCACGGGTCATGAATTCAAGTGGAAGAATACCCACCTGTGCTTGAGCGGTGGCTTGCCACCTAGGATGCGCCATATGGTTCGAGAGCTGTTACAGAACAGACTGGGTGGCATGCCACAGCTGAGATCTAGGTGTGCCCTTCACTTCACTGCTTCGCACGCCATATGGTACAAAAATGCTGTATTTCGTTGCATTACTTGCTGATCAGGTGTATTTATAGAAGCTATTTTAAAAGCCCGATGCTGTACGCATTGGAATGCGGTATGTGCAAAACCTGATTACTCCGGGCAAACAGTGTGAGATACTAGATTACCTTCAACAAAGTTTATGATAATATAGGTAGCATTTCAGTTAAATACTGTGCATTTATAAAAAAAGTAAGTGTGGCTTATAGAGATAAACAATATTTTTAATAATCATAATTTGGAATAAACTAAATATTTTTTCTGTATCTAACTATTAAAAAAAATAAAATAAGGAAGCATGTTCAGTATTAGGATAGAATAAAAAGTCTTAGCTGTTTAACTTGAACTTGAGCAGTTGGTCAAGCTGTTCTTTCTTAGCTATGAAATTTGTGGTCTTCATCAATGCAAGAATAATGCCTGTGTCATTTGACAATTTATCGTTCTGATGTTTCTATGAGGAGGCAAGAAATATTTTCAGTCTATAAACAAAACCAGTTTGATTTGCCAAAAGTAGCAGAGGATGTTAGTAGAGCTTGAGGCACAGTAATTTTTTAAACTGTAGGAGCTCAGTTGTGTTTTATAGCTCTAAAGTCTAATTGTTCAAGACTGGACTACTCGCTCTCCAATGTACAGCAGCCACTCCAGCTGACTTGTGCTAGAAGTTTTAAATACCCACTTGTAAGCATAACAAATCAGTCTATAAAGTCTATGTTGTGACTTACTGCATTTTGCCAGTGCCTAGTGTTCATGTCATGAAACAGACACCCAAGTCATGACACTTGTTTGAAGGTCGTGAGTTTTTAAAAATAACAGAAGAGAAGAGAGGTAATATTTTTTGGGAAGTGCTGCATTTAGGAGTATTTAAAGTCACTTAAATCTTCAAACAAAACCCCAAACCAGACGCTAATGGTAGGACTGTGCCAGATGTCAACATGGGTAAACAAAGTACCTTTTAATTTGTGGTTTGTGGTTTGTTTTGTTTGTGGGAGCTGGTGTGACCTGTTCACGCATCAGTGTGAAAAATTAAGTACCTGTTAAGAACAGGGAGTTAAAGAAGATTTGAAGCTTAATACTTCTGATCTTGGGGTAAATTCCTCTTTAGAATGTTGTCAGTGAAAGAACACGAAACACTCAGTTGATGCTAAATTTGTGCAGCCCACCATAATCAGTTCTAGTGGTATGCCATTATATAAATTTTTTATTTCTGTCAAATGAAACTACCTGCTGAAAAAATACATGGGTGCCTCCACTTGAGTGATTCAAATTGGGTTAAGAGTAGGTGTTGGGTTTTTTTTTGAAGGAAAATTCCTAATCAGTCCTGACTCTGCTGCTTGGTTCTCATTATGGAGTGGTTAGGGACACAAGGAACAATTCTTTTTTTTAATTAGATACAACTGGAGAATGTGTTTCTGGAGTTCTGTCAGTGCACTTAAACTGTAATTGGGCCTTTAGTCCACAAGGATGACCTAAAGTCAGCCCAAAATATAAATCCATGTATTCAGTTTTCAGTACCAGTTTCCCATTCCACAGTGCGCTTCTAGGGCAGTGCCCCGCTTGCTGATGTTAAAGTTAAAGTTAAGGCACAGCATGAGTGACCGGAGCACGCCATGCGCTATGAATAGGTCCCCCAAGTGGCTGGGACATTCAGACTAGATCCTTAGTTTGGCCTTTGGGTGTGCAGTGGACGTGATAATTATTGGTAATTTTTTAATTTTTTTTTTTCCTAATGGCAGTAATTAGTTTCTAGGGGTCTTATCACTGGCTGCTTTAAGTTGATGCATCTCCCAGAACCTGCAGTTTTCTGGAAGAATACTATGCTAAATACTTTATTCTGATAGTTGATAGAAAGGACAAGTGGATTTTAATTTCTGTGATGTAAATGTGTGTGGAAAAGACCATGGTTTTGACTAAACCTGTGCCTAGATGCTCTTAACAGGGTCAATTTCAGGTGACTTTTTACAAGGGAAATTGCAAAGCACTATTTGCTTTACTAAAGCAAATTTACTAAATAGTGTTGGTAAATATTTTGTTGATTGTTTACTTCAGTTGAATTATGATAAAGTTTTAAAGCATAAAACCAAATCCTTACGGTGGAAAAAACTAGTTTTCCAAAAATGAGTTATTACATGCGCAGCAGTTTCCTGACACTGAGATTTACTATCTTCAGCTAAAGAGAAAGATATGGTTTGAAACTATAAATTTTTTCCTTTTTTTTTTTTTTTTTTTTTTTTTTTTATGAGTTGTGCTCACCACAGAAACAACAGGTAGGGTGGGGGGTGAATGGCATATTTTTATGAAAACCAACCTAGTAATTCTGTAAGCCTCTACAAAACTTCTATATGGTGAGAAAGTATATATAATAAACCGGGAGGTTTTCTGTCCAAAAGTTAAAGGCCCAGAAACTGTGACTCAGACACTATCACAATGCTGAGTGGGAACATGTTTTCACGCCGGTTTAGATGTTGGATAGCTTTCCTCTATAAATTAGTTTAGTTTTATATAGCGTATGTGCATGCCTATACATGGCATGCAGGACGACGGAGGTGCTCAAATTGGCTCAGGTAACGTAGGCAACACTTACGAGGTCAGACAGTGTGAAACTTCGCCTAAGCTACAGAGCCCTGCTCCCGTGGGATCTGAACACAGCAGGAAAAAATCTGGAACTGCATTTTCAGTCACAGCGCAGCATATATTGTATTATTTTCCTCTTTGAAGGGTGAATCATTGCTTTGTTAAAGTAAATGTTAATGATATTCTTGATCATGTCTTCATAAGTTTGGGTTAACAAGAATTCATTCCACCAGTTTTTCCTATATAGGAGCTAAAATTTTAATGCATTTTGAAATGCATCAAGTTGTTAGAGGTGAAAGGAGCTAACTGTGTTGGGTCTGGCTGAGGTGGAGTTAATTTTCCCCATAGCAGCCCTCAGTGCTGTGCTTTGTATTGCCAGCTGGAAGGGGGTTGCTAATGCACCAATGTTGTGGGTGCTGCTGAGTCCTGGCAGGGGACACGGCCAGGACAGCTGACCCAGAGTGACCAAAGGGGTATTC
>JAVJGJ010020202.1:0-12429 GCA_035590215.1 Microhierax caerulescens
AGCAATAGGGTCTCCCCTGAGCCTCCTTTGCTCCAGGCTAAACCACCCCAGTTCCCCTAGCTGCTCCTCACAAAACTTGTGCTCCAGACCCTTCACCAGATTCTTTTCCCTTCTCTGGACATGCTCCAGCACCTCTACATCTGTCTTGAAACGAGTGGCCCAAAACTGAACACAAGATTTGGGATGCAGCCTCACCAGTGTGGAGTACAGGGGGACTATCCCCTCCCTAGACATCTCAGTTGCTCACACAGAACTGCCTAGTGTCACCAAAGACCCCCTAAAGGGTCTTGCCTGGTGTTCCAGAGGACAATAGGTTGCACACAGCTTCTGTGTTATATCTGCCAGCTCCACAGGTGGTTTGGATACCCTGTGACAGCTTATGTTGCAATAGTTGTCTCTATATGAGTTCCTGGAAAGGAGCTCAGGCACCTAACTCGTGTGGAGGTCTAGACTGCAACACCTAAATTTAGGTGTCTGAGTCTGGAGCCTTAAGCTAGAGGACATGAACTGCGTACCTAAAAATAGACACCACAGCTCCTGCAATAAGTGATCTGTCCCTTTTTTCCCCAGGAAGACATTTCCTTTCAGTCTCAGTTAAAGATCTTAAAATCTTAGAGACTGGACAATTCAATCATAGCTTTTATAGGCTAAAGGAAGAAAGATTAAAGTATGGATTGGGGGATTTCCTCTAAAACTTCATTACATTCGATAACAGCTGAGGGACAATAATTTAAATAAACAGTTGCTGCAAACAAATGATCAAACCTACACTGGATATTGTGTTCATTTAATAAAATGCTGTGGATTTTTCAGCCACACAGCATCTTCTGATACAGTTTTTGTCTGTGAAGATTGCCTGAAACCAGACAGCAGAACATTTTAATATTCACTCAGAATCAGAAAGCTAAGGTCTCTCTTAGAAAAAAAAAATAATAGGCAAATGGATGTGGAGGAACATGCTGGTGACAGACTGTGTGAAAAGAAGCAGGAATATATCAAGGTCTTTAATTGAGCTCCATCACTCTTAAAATGAATAACATGTAATAGCTCTTTGGCAGTAGTAGCTGGGCTATTTTAAAGAACTGTCTGACAGTAACTACAAAGCCATATTAATTTTCCTGACACCTGAAAGCATTGGACCATCACACGATGACTTAATACTCATTAGACTCTCTTCTAAACCACCTTTGATATGCTACAGGACTGTGTAACAAAGAAGAAATAGACTCAGCTAAATTAATGTTCCTAATTTTTAGGACAGAAGTTTAGATTCTATTCCCCTGAACCTTTTTGAAGATTTTTTTCCATACTGGAACATGAAGATGAGCAAGCATACAGTATTGCCTTTAGCCAAGAAGTGCTGGTTGACCACGCATAAGCTGCTTATCAGTTGTGGTGTGAAGTGAAACAGATAATAAAGTTTCAGAGTCCCTTGCAGTTTTCCCCAGAGAAGCAGCAGCTCCCTACCAATTGGTGGTAACTGTTCATAATATCCAAACTTGTGAGTGGCAGCCAGCTGGTTCTGTAATATGCTGGGAAATCTGAACCACAATGTTAAGCAACTTCTGTGCTGAGATGTGAATGACAGCTGATATGCAGAGCAGGACTTGATGGGAACTGATGGCTAGACTCATGTGAAGACTTTTTTCTTTTTTAAAAGATCTATTTGGCTTCCTTGATAATTAACAGAGAAAGATATATAACCTTTACATACATATAAATATATAAATATGTGTATACAAAAATAACTATTTGAGATGTTTATTTGGCAGAGAGTGAGTTGGTTGTTCAATCCACTGACTATAATGACTAAATCTCTACTCTACAGAGAGTCAGTCAAAGATGCTGGGTAACATACAGATTTCTATGTTATAAACATCTACACCTTGTCATATAAACCCCACACTTCAGACTCGAAATCAGCCAGTTATCTGGCTCCCCATCAGGCTTTACAGCAGGCAGGCAGGTGCAGGCAGTGATCAGCAGCAGCCTGCACATTAACAGAAAAGGTTCCTTAAGTGATTGCACTTCCACCAGTCAACTTCCATCAGCAGATAAATGTTTCCTTTGGGGCATGCCCAGAACCATGTACATTTTGATGGCACTGAGCAGCTAAGCATGTAATCCATAGTTATGCACTGTCAGGATTTAAAACCCAATCATTTCTCTGAATCCAGTTAAGAGACACACAGAAAGCTTTTGCACCAACTGCAGGCTCAGCAGATTAAAGCAATTTCTTTTTTTCCTTTTTTTCTTTTTATCCAGTAACTCATGTTTAGAGATCTCTAAGTCTGTCTCTCGGCCAAGGAGACCTAAATCCACACAAACTTGTCCTAACCATTAGGCTGCAGTCTGGTAGAGTTCTATAATCCTTCTGCCATTTTTTTTATTTTTTTTTCTGTTATACATGCTAATTATCAGTTACCTGAGCTTGAGAAAGGAACAAGACTTGTGGTTAGCTGATGCACCCAGGAGACAGGGAGCTGCATTTACACCATGCTCTGATGAATGAATACATTACTTATATTAATTAGAAGTGGTACTGAAGTCTAGCTCCCTTCCCTCCAGTAAGTGACTAGCCTCTGGGGTTCAAAATTACATTTACTAATCTCTCTCTCAGTGGTCCAATTCATACTGAATTATTTCATGCAAAGTGGAGCAACTTAAGGAGAGAGTGAAAACATCTGCTCCCCTATGCTTGACAAGTCCACAGCAGCTGATAGCCTTTTGCCCGGGGTACCCCGTGCAAGTGTGTAGGTTTAAGCTCTGGAAGTACATCAAGGTTTCTCAGTGTTGAAGGGGAGGTTCTGCTGAGCATCCTGCAGGTAAGGGGTGGCAGCACTTGCTCCATGGAAGAAAAAACTCCTGTGTATTTTGAGGGGTGGGGTGGTGGCTTGGTTTTTTTTTTGTTTTTTTGTTTTGTTTTGTTTTTTAATGTAAACAAGAGACAAAGTTATTTTATTCCAGGAGTGTGCATAAAACCATGAATTCCGTATGAAGGCGGCTCGCTACAGTTTCAAATAAAATACTGAAATCTTCCAGAGCTGCAGAATTCCAGACACAACCCTCTCTTTTGCATTACATATTGCCCAGCCTGCGGTTTCCTTTGGACAGAACTGGCTGTTTCAGCTCTTCCCTCTGCAACTCCATCTTGGATGCCTCTGAATTCCACTCAGCAGCTTGGCACCTGAAGGCACTGTAACAAGTAGCTCTACGACACATTATCCACCTTCACAGACCTGACCTAAAGTGATTTATTAAGTCTCACACAAGAAGCAAGCAGTGGACAGCAGGGTTGAACTTGTCCTCTGAATCCTAATGTAATACCTTATCTACTGGATTATTCTTTCTCTGAAGGTTTAACTTCTGAAAATCTGGACAATCAGATGCTCTTCAGTTACGTTTTAATGTCTCAGGATTCAGTCGTGCACATATTACCCAGGTCAAATTCTGATTTCTGAGATCAAAGACAATAATAATAATAAAAAAACCCCAAACCCCCAAAACCCAAAGACTTTTCATTTTTTGTTTCATGAGAAGACATTTTGTTATGTGAAATGTAACTTAACTGTCCTGCTTGGTGTACTGATGGTTTTTTTTCTATTTTGACTTGAAAAGATTTTTATTTTTCATATGCAGTAAAATGGAATTATTTCTTTTTTTTTTTTTCCCCCCACTTTTTTTTCTTGTTATTTCAACATAACATGCAAAGGGAGTGTCATTCTGGTTATTGAAGCTTGAAAGGGAGAAGCAGTACCTCCCACAGGCTCCAGAGAAAGTAAGTTTGAATAGTAGTAGTGCTTATTGGCCCTCAATGAAAATAAAGGTAGCTGAGCAGGACTATTTGGAATGCCTAAAAAATTAGTTTATTTGCATTTTATATTTTATTTTATGTGGGAGAGTGTTGTTCTCACATCTCAGGGACACTACACTTAACAAAATAGCATGATTATCATTATAATTCTGAACAAACCAAGCAGCCCTGCATGGATCTAGTCAAACTGGCTGAGTTACATAGCTTGTAACCTTAAGGTACCAAAACCCTAAATAAGAGGCAGGGGAGAGTGAGATACTTCTCTAAGGTGCTTAGTCTGTTGTAATTCTGCTAAGCAGCAAAGGTGATTAGGGAGGCAGGTGATGGCAATTGGTAGCTACTGAGAAAGCTTAAAAAAAAGGAATGGCTAGGTGTCCTGGGTTAGCAGGCAGCTCTACCTAAGGGTCAGATGTAGCTCTGTAAGGTCCTGCTTATCTGCAGATCAGTGAGAGACCTCCAGAATTTGGCACAACAACCTGCAAAAGTCATTACAAAGGAGGCAGAGGTTAGTCCTTTCCTATTCTTGTCACCTCATCATAAATTGAAGAGTGTTAAATTATTGCTACTGTATTCTGGGAAAAGGGTAGTTCCTTCCTGTATGTTCTTTGTTCCTCTTTTCTCCTTCTTTTGGACCGTCTCACTCAGAAAAAATGTTGCTCTGTCAAGACAGTTGATTTGTAATTTGGGAGCAGAGTTCTTCAAGTCCTCAAGGAATTGGTTTTAACTCCCAGATTTCTGGTCAGGTCTCAAGACCCTGGAAAATTACTCCAGTCATGCTGCTGCCAACAAAAAACAAAGAACTTGCAGAAGGAGAGTCTGTTCATGCCTAAATCCAAACCCAAGATTTACAGAAGCTTAAGGGTAGGAAATATCATAAATTGGTCTTGTTTGTCCACTTCCATTCAGCCCCATAATTTCATTCAATCACTTTTCCAAGGGGCCAAAGAGATCTTTGTGGCTTGGAATGGACGCTGCTTTGAAAAGTCTCTTTACAAAACCTGGAGAGACCAACATCACGTGGTGAGGGAAGAGAATAGTTAACTCACAGATTATTTGCCCACATTATTAAAACTTAAATTTATTTTAATTTATCTTTGTCTTCCTACTGTTGGCTGTCCCTAGGCTTTCCTGCTCTAACACCTCTTTAGGACCACATGCAGTTGCCTTCACAAATCCTAATAGGTGCAATTTCCATCTCAAGGATCTAAGCACCAATGCAAACCTGACTCAACAGTAACATCTGCAAGAAAGTATAAACATTTATTTTAGAATAAAAACCAGCCTCAGGATAAATTTGAAGGAATTTTTTAATTGAGCTGCCCTCTTTTACTCAATATGCAAAAAGTATCAGTTGAATTCCTAATGAACCCTAATTCTTCAGAAAATAAAATCAGTCTTTGCTGTTCTTAAAGCAAGCTAAATCTTTCCTTTGTCTCAGTTATTCCTCCTATATCTATCAGACTGTCAGCAGATGTTTATGCTATTCTCTGTGTAAGCTGAGATCTTGCTCTTTTATGTACTGCTTAAGATGTGCCATCAAGAAGAGAATATTACAACCCTGTAGCTACTGCACAAACAAAAGGGATGCGAATGGCAGTGATTCGGTACCTATTTTAAGAAGAACAGCAGGCAGGCTTTCAGTTTCCTTTATGCAGTCCTCACAGTAACAGTAATTATAGTCTATAGGTTTTTACCTGTAGGAATGCAGAAAGAAATTTGCTAGTGGGGAAGGGGGGAGAGAGTACTTAACTTTTTAGGATCTGATAAGACAGAAATACCTGTTGCAGTGATGCTGTTGGGTACAGTGACCTGTCCCAATGAGCCATTCCATGTATGACAGCTCTTTGCTCCCCTCACTCTTCCAGGACTGCAGCATGGTCACGACAGTCACAAATCTGAAGTTCTTGCTGAGGTTCTAGTTTTATGCACATGGACACCATTCGTCAACTTATATATTAAATGCTACAATGAAGTGATACCATCACCAATTTGTTTTAAGTAACTTTCTGTTCCTATTTCCCTGAATTTGGTGTGTATGCAGAAATTAAAAAATGTTAATTGAAATCAGTCTACTTGACTAATGTACGGTAAAAGTTGCCTGTGACAGAAGTCTAAGATACTTACAGTTGCCTATAATTATCTTAAGAACTCCAGCTCTCAAGAAGTCATTAACTAGTTGAAGGAAGCTTGCTAGAACTCTCACTATCCACAGGATTAAATCTCCAAATAATTTCATTAAATATTTTTGATTATAATATTAGATTTCTGGCTAATATTAGATTCTGGTATGCTTATTTGGAAACAGACAAAAAGCAAATTGGATCCATTGCAGAAGGAGCAGGAAAGAAATTTCAAGAAGTAAAATTTATGCATGCCTTTCCTTATACCCCTTTTTCCACTGAAGTGAGGAATTGTTGGTGGAATGTTAGTGTGTATTATCTCAGCAACTTCTTAGATATTTGAAGAATTGCTTCACGGAGGAATGATCTAAGTCTGGGTGGCAGTTAAATAACTTGGCCAGTGACTGACTGCAGTCCAGCTGCCAAGAGATTATATGAATAGTATTCACAGTGAGACCTGTTTTTTTAAAAAAAATACTTTCTTGGCCAAGTAGAGATCTGTCTCTTCCTTTCAAAAAATCGGGAACGTTCTTGTTACAAACCTGTATGTTTGTTCACCTCTGCATGTTAGGCATCCTAGGCACTTTCTGCATACATATGAGTTGATTTATGCCTTCTTAGAGATGGACCTCATTTGGTAGATTATATTTAGGCAATTAAATTGGTGGGTGTTAGATATCTACGTGTGTTCAAAATATGTAAGTGGCCATTATGGTCAATGAAGGTCTGATCAGCAATGCGGAGCCTAAGGAGCTGTTTCACTCACCAGATGGAGGACGGTACATTAGGATGTACTTTCTAGCACTTACCACACCAGGTTAGTTTTGGTTTTCTGTTGGTCCTTTGGGGCTACCAGTGAGTCACAACACAGATCACTCAGACATCCTAGGGCATCTCCAGTACCACTTGACACCTGTTATCAAAACTGAATCAGTAATGGGGGCCTGGGCGCAGGTTACACATGTAGACAGGATGCTGTGTATACATAGAAAGTCCAGAAATACAGCCTGTCTGCTCTCAGCTGGGAAAATATTTGCAGACCATTAGCCTCTTTGGAGTTGAAATGAACAATTTCCTTCTCCAACAGTACACAAAGAAAAGGTCACTCTGATTTTGAGATAATGGCTGCTGTTAGCTAGAAGAGGGGTAGGATGTGAACATTGAAGGTCTTGCTTCACGTATTCCAGACTGTAACTTTCAGATGGTATATTATTGAGAGAATCTATTACAGCGAGGGCTACAAGATTTCTCTTCTCTAATGAGTAGTGAAGGAAGGAAGGTAATGTCATGACTGAAGAATATTTGAGACAAGTAAGATGCTTAGAGGACATTCGTCCTACTTTCCCAGTCACTTTCTGTTTTTCCCTTTCTGGTTTTGGTGGTTTTCTTTTTGGTAGCTGGTCTTGAAATCTTAGGCTTAGCACTCTTACTTCATTCTCCCTCTTTTTTTTATGCTGGAGAAATAACTACTCATGCTGCCTAGGATTTACAATTTGTTATGTTTCTGTATTACAATGGGATGACTCTCTAGAGTTGGGTTTAATTCTTGCTTTTGACATTGAACTGTAGCATGTTTTTAGGTAAATCTTGTTCTGATTCCAACTTGGTTGGCTGAAAAGTCTCACTAATTTTGATGTGCTTTGTGTCCATGTTTCTCTTATTAATTTTAGGTGAGATTTATTTATACAAGGTAGGCAGGTTACCTGTCAAACCCTTAACTAGTCTTCCTTGTATTCACTGGAGAGAAATAAAAACTGCAATAGGATGATTTGTCCCATTCTGAGATAAAAATTACCTCCTTAGGTGCCTATTTCTCTCCATTGCCTATAAAAAATGGAAGACTATCATAAACTGAAAGATGTAACTTTTAAATATTTATAATTAGGTGAGGTGAATTGCATGGTTTATAGTTAGGACCTCAGGCAAAAATACTTTAAGTACTTTAAGTGGCCTGAATGGAGAGTTCTTATGATAAAATCGTGATCAATTAACATATCAAATAATTCTGTAAAGCTTGAGGAAGCATAATAAACTGTGGTTTGTAACTAGCAGCATAATTGAGAACAGAAAAGAATACAAATGTGAAACTCTTGAATTCTGTCAATTTTATTTTTTATCATTTATGTGGTCAATTAGAAAAGAACAGCATAACACATGTATTTTTATTTGGGTTTGGGTTTTTTTTGGTGGTGGTTGTGTGTGTGTGAGCTGTGTTTCTTTCTGGCATTTGCAGTCTTAATCTGTAGGATTTCCCAAATCTATCATCTGCTACATTCTGAGCAGGAAGTCTACTTCTAAAAAATAAAAGAAAGAATATTTGCTCCCTTGCAATCACAACCCCCACATAACAGTTCATTAAAGCTATAAAATATGCTTGTCAAAAAGGAAGTTGTACATTCATGTTTGTGTCTACTGTGGCTGAAACAAAACCCAAAACCAACCTTAAGTCTCAGCAAGAGATGTAACAGGTAATTATGAAGGAATTAGTTATAAAGCATTCTAGTAAGAAGTATCTCCAGACAGATTGCAATGTTCTCATATTTTGATTTCATTAGAAACAGACTGTAAAAATATCTAAAATAATTCTTTAGGTAAGCAGGACCTCCCTTGGAGAAAGAAGATAGGCAAGGCAACCTCTTGAGGTTTTTCCAATGATCTTTTGGTTTTGTGCTTAGCTACAATGAGGAATTAGAGAGCATGTCTATCAGGACATGGATTTCATTGAGAGAAAATTGAAGAAAATCAAGACACAGGCTGCACAGAGCGCTTCAAAGCAGAGCCAGCTGAATTACTTGTTATTGATACATGACTAAAAATGAACAATAATAATTCTGGAGGATCATTACAGCTTGAAATTTCATGTTTATATGAGCTACCAAACTCATGTTATTATTCCTCTGTTAGTCTCTTCAATTATTTAACAGTACAGAACAAATAAATTGGCTCTTTTTGCACTACTTGGAAGATGCTTGACAGAGAAACGCTTGATTTACAGGAGCAGTACGTGCTACAGATAAACATGCATGTAAGTGCTTCCTTTCTCTCATGAATTAATAGCGTGGGGAAAAGCTTTGTTGGCATTCCAGAATGTGAACAATTACTGAGTTTTTCTCTCTGCTTTTTGGCCACCCATACACTGAGGACTGTCTTATTCCACAAAAGGCATTCTTGTAGACAATGGGTCTAACAGGAGTAGCAGAAGAAAGATGGTAGAAAGGATCCCTTCTGAGCAAATCTCTATCCACTTGATTAATGGGTAGAGAGATGATTTATGCAATATATTAAGAGAAGCAGCTGTTGGCAATGATATTTATTAGTGAGTGCATCTGTAATTAAGTCCTGATCACAATGAAAAATAAAGTGCATTAATGTGTAAAATCTTCTGGGGAATGGAGAGAAAGCACCTCCTATACTGGGATGTGTCCTGCTTCTTTGATTCCACTATCCCTGATTCAGCTCATTTGAATGCTAATTGCTTTTGTTGTTATCCACCTTTCACTCTACAGAGAGGAAATAGCACTGGGCTGACCCCACAGGCAAAGGAAACTGGTGGCGCTCAACTGGTTTGAACATTCTCTGTTGCTACCAGCTGAGAATGTGTCTTACAAAGTAGTGACTATTGGATGATAAATAGATATTACTCTTTAGAAGATATGAATAAAATAGAAAAATAGGCAGACAAGCAGGTAGAGGAATAGATATGTTGGTCCTTGATTGTTTCAGATGCCAAGATTGCAAATCTAACAGACTGACTGATTGATTATATTCCTCCTAGATACTTAATGGTTATAATAGCTGGGGTCAATCTGCCAGCACTGGCTTATGAAAAGTAATTAATCTGGTTCATACCCTTACCCAGGGGAAAATAAATTATGTATATATCTTCCTTTGGTTGTCCTTTGCAGGCAAAATTTCCTGGCTTCTAAAGCACTCTCAATCTAGACGCAGAGTGAGGGTTTCTTTATTAAGAAAAATAGAAATTTAAGGTCTGTGAAAGCTCAGAGGCAAAATGTCAATCAACTGAAGTTAAAAGCAATTAATGAACTTGAAGTCACCTGTTCATCTCTGCATTCATACTCTCTGGTACCTGGAAGAAATCAGATTCTCTGTGCTACTCTCACGCACTACAAACTGCACATGTGGATGAACAAAAATTTTTGGAATAAACACCTTCCTGTTTTGGGCAGACAGATGAAGCTGGATTCATCTTGTCTAAAAGCAAAAGGTATTTCACCCTGAAGTGATCAGGCAGTTGGACTAGATGATTATTGTAGTTCCCTTCCAATGGGAAATAATCTATTACATTTTTCAAGCTAAATTTTTAGGCGGTCAGTGGAGACACATAGGCACTTCCAAATGTCAATTCAAACTCCCTTAGGGTGTGATTAACAGAAGTCAGATGAATTAGATGTGGGAAATTCTGGATTTCATTTAGTTGAAGTTCATGTTATTGACTAAAGAGATGGTCTACACAAACAGCTTAGATTTGATTTCTAACTTCTGGACGGCTAATAGAAGGTAAAAAAACTTCACCTGCTTACTTGTTTGGATTAATTTATTTTCATAACTCACTAAGTCTTTTATCTCTATGAAGACTTCCTGCACATTCAGACTTCTCCTACCCCCATTTTCCACAGAGGAAATACCTAGAATTTGCAATGCAACCTAAACTGAGGATTTTAAGCTTGCCCACAGCAATTAGCCATTGTAGTAATTGTAAAAAAAACATGTAGTCAGATTGATGTATCAAAATCTGTTACACACTTGTGAAAAACCTTTCCCTCCACCTATACAGTAATATACACAAAGACTACCTTCTGCTTTCAGGCCTTCTATCAAGAGGACTAAGCACTACATTGATGCTTTTTGAAGGCATGAATTTTGTTTAATTCTTCTGCAGTTTGCATACCTAATTAAACAACTTGCCTTCACTGTCTGAGCGCTGACACCTGTGTTTGGATTATATCATACAGCAAAGGTCAGTAGTCCCAGTCAGTAAACTCATTCTTTCTTAGGGTACTGCTTTCAAAAACAACCAGGACACCAAGTAAAACTTACAATTAAATTACAAAATAATAGGAATAATTATACTGAAGCTTCAACTGAAGTCAGTGTGATCCACAGAGTAAATTCTCACACAATCCAGCAGCTCAGGAAATTGGTCCTTCATCTTCCATCAAATTCTTACCCCACTATGCCTCTACAGGGGTCCTCGAACTACAGCCTGCAGGCTGGATATGGCCCCCCAGGGCCCTCAATCCGGTCCCCCAGTATTTACAGACCCCCCTGCCCTCCCCCTGCCGTGGGCTGGGGGGGGAAACCAAGCAGCTGCAGATGACCCTGCCACTTAATCCATGTGCCATCCCCCTGGTTAAAAAGTTTGAGGACCCCTGCTGTAGCAGCTAGTTCAGAAGGACACAGGTTTTCTGTAGGACCTCAGTCATATCTGCCACTTGGAGCAATCCAAGGCATCTCAAACAACACAAAAGTCCTGTGTATGAGCAACTGGATCAAGTCTTTGATATTAATATTCCTACTCTTAGTGGTGGGATTTAGTTTTAAATACAGGCACTTAAATATATGTCTAAGGTATATGTCAGTTGTAATGCTTAAGTCAGCTGCCTGTAGAAGTAAAGAAAGTTTAGATCTGTTTTGAGGTGTCAGTTGTCTGATCTGGATCTTGTCTGTAAGTCTCATATAACTGTTCTGGAAACCCTAAAGTAACTCATACGGTGAACATCTCATATAGTGTTCATCATAATAGGTGATTATGGGCAACTGAATGTCACCTTAAAGATGCCACCTGATTAGCTCCCTCTTCCACTTGCCCTTTTTGTCAGAAGGCCATAGGTCTCATGCAGCTCCTACATTATATTTGTCAGCAACATGTAGGTGTACAAGGTATTTCAGGACACTTCAAACATCAGTAAACAATTGTCAACCATTGAATGTAGCTGGTTTTTACAAGGTTAGGTTTAGATGACACCAGTCCTATCTGTTTAGTGATGCTAGATATAAGTGTTAATAACATCATTATTAATAATTAATAAGAAAACTTGCTGCAGCTCTAGAATGCAGGACAGAATTTGTCTGCTTTAACATAATATTGAAAGGCTGCTGTCTCAGTCTGACAAAGGCGTCCTCTTGGCTGCCTTCATGGATTTAGAGAGAGGGGTACCACCAGTTTATTTAATTTCAGAAAGGTGCACCTCGGATCATGACTACTGCTCTCTGAAAGATGCCTACTGCTTTCCATCACATCTCCTGGGAGCCTTGTTTAACTAGTGGAGATTTAGAACTCTGATATTAAGTAAATCCTACCAAAAATATTTGAATTGCTATAGTGGGACACCAGATGCCCACCCCAGCCGCTGTGTCACTGCCCTCCTCAGCTGGGCACGGCACAGGAACTGCACCACCAGGGAGATCCCTCAGCAATGGGGGTCGTGGGCAAAACGGACTCAGCGTGGGGAAACCGGTTTCATTTATTGCCCA